>JAPDDN010000044.1:0-10000 GCA_027422405.1 Ptychobarbus kaznakovi
CATAATTTTTTTTGGGACCTGTGATTTATGTATATTTTTTTGATTCTCTGATTAATAAAAAATGAAAAGAACATAATTTATATTATATATATAACAAATGTTGTGTTACAATATACAATGCTATTCAAAAGTTTGGGGTCAGTTATTTATTTTATTTATTTCTTTTTTTAAATAAATTAATATTTGTATTCAGGAGGGATGTGCTAAATGAATAAAAACTCATAGTAAAGACTTATATTGTGAAAAAAATATTTCTATTTTGAACAAATGCTGCTATTTTCAACTTTGTATTCATCAAAGAAAAAATATCACATGTTCCAAAAAACAATATAGAGTTTCAACACTGATAATAAATTAGTATATTATTATGATATCTGAAGATCATGTGACACTGAAGACTGGAGTAATGATGCTGAAAATACAGCTGCGCATCACAGAAATAAATTACAGTTTAAGGTATATTAAAATATGAAACCAATATTATAAATTGCAATAAGATTTCATAGTATTATATTTTTTTCTGTATTTTTGATTGAATAAATACAGTCTTGATGAGCAGAAGAGACTCCCCTAAAACATTAAAAAATCATATTTATCCCAAACGCTTGAAAAAAAGACATGCTTAACATATCATCTAATGTTTATAATAATATAATAATTAACTTTAATATGCCATTATATGAAGTACTGGATTATAGATACATGTCCATCTCAGATACTGAGCTGCTGTTGATTCTGATGTACTTGTTATGGATTATGATTATTATGCAGATGTGATTGAATCAAGGGCAGTTTGTAAAGCTGCGGTCAGACACTAGATGGCAGAAGCACAACACATTTGAAGAGTGACACACTTTACTATAATAACTGTACAAACACAGTCCATCTGAAGCAGCAGCTGTGGGTCATGCACATTTAAAACAGGTTAAAACCAGTTGCCTTCAACTTATGCACTTTTATCATCCAAACAACCCAAACGACACGACCAGCAGCCCTCGTGATATACAGTAAGAGATATTTATGGATGTCTGCTGTAGAGATCGACTGATATATCGGTTTACCGACAATGTTCCCGATATTTAAGCATTTTACCATAATTGGTATTGGTTATAAAAATCAATATCGGTCGATCACTAGTCTGCTGGCTATTAATGCTCTGCTTTGGGCGTAAAATGAAAGCAGAGTTTAAGCTGGACGCCTCGTGATTGACTCTCTCGGCTTGCCATCATATTTGGGATGTTGGTTGGCATGGAAACATGGCATGCTCTGGATGCACATGAAGAAGATACGCTTGTCTCGCCACGGCTTTGACCTTTGAGCTTATCTTTATTTCCACACCGGCTTCGCATGATGTCATCGTGATATGATAACAATAAACTCTCTCCTGCACAAGGATTCAACAAAAAGAAAATGTGCTTTTCATTTAGCCGTCGTTCTTGCTGTGTTTGAATGCCATCGTCTTTATTTCACCTCAAATCAAGAGGAAAAAAGCTAGTATTTTGCATAAATAAAAGTAAGATTTGCACAGTTATGCACATGTCTTTGAAGATTTGAATTGCTCTAATGCGTCCTGGTAATATACTTTTATTTTTATTTTTATTTTATTATTATTATTATTATTATAATACAGCATTTTCTGTATCTGTTTCAGTAAAAAATATTTTTTTAAGTGGTCAAAATTAAAGTCAGTATTAAAAATCAATATTTAAGTCATAATTAATAACCGTGGATAATATATATAAATATATTTTATGCATTACAATGCAATAATTGCACTTAGTTCCAGTATCACTGAAAATTATGTTCAGCAGCAAAAAGTAAAACTGAAAATTGAATGCTGTTTTTTTTCTTAAATATGATTTTTTTTTTACATATGAGGTGTTATTGATAAATGACTATATATTAATGTCAAGATACCATGAATTAATATTTAACAGTTATAAATATCATCTGTGAATAATATAATATAATATAACACTTAAAAAAAACAATTAACACTTCAATAGTATTATATTTAGCATCAGAAAATAAAACTGAAAATTTGAAAACTTATGTTTTTTTCCTCATAAAATATATTCATATGAGGTGCAATGAATAATTTTGTATAAATTGATGGCAGTATAACAAATGTTTTGTCATGAATATTTACCAATTATAAATAATATCTGTAAATAATACAAAAAAAAAATAATATATATATATATATATATTTACATAAACATTTATATTGATTTATTATTATTATTTCAGATAATAATATGTATTTGTAAGAAAATGTACTCAATGTCCTCTATCATCACGAATGCAAAACTTAATTTTAATAATTAATTAAATAATATTGTTAATAATTTTAATATAAGTACACACATCACTTTAATTATTATTCTTTTGTGTTGAAGCTGAGCTCTTTTTCTTGACAATGATGACTGTATGCTGTTATATTGGTGTTTTGTTACAGTTACAGCGATCATTAGCTGTTCCTGTGGTGTTTTTGGTTGCTAGGGTATTACAGGCGTTGCTAGGTTGTTAGTAAACAGTGTCTTCCTGTCTGTACATGGCTTGGTTTCCTCCGTCCGTGTCCCTGTGCATCTTCAGTATGTAAAGCCATGCTAATGGAGCTGCAGATGTGGACGGGGGGGGGGCAGAGATATGAGATGTTAAAAGCTAGCTATTGATGCATGGATGTTGTGATGTTGAATGCATCGATGCATGTTGTGTGGTGTGTGGTCTCAAGCTCAGGTGCACAGCATTCTGGGCCGTTTAATTCACTCACGGAGCCGAGTCAGAATCACTTAAGGACTTCAAAATGAGATAACAAAACGCAATAAAAATCAGCTGTGTGCGCTTGTTTTTTGATCACTGAATATGTGTATAATTTGCACACGAAGCTGCAGTGAGATCCTGTATCTCCGGAAATGAATCACAAAGGGCCTGAAAAGTTAACATACCAAAGCTTAAGTGTGTTAAGAAATCAAAATCAAAAATATGTTGCGATATCATTAATAATTCTTGAGTTACATGCACATAAACTGTTTTTCCTATATTTTAAAAACTGTTGCCATTGTTATATAATGCAACAAATATTGTTTAAGATTTTACTAATAGACTTACCAATCTCTGTGTAAAAATAACAATGATAATGCAATCTTTCTAAAAATCATTTTTACCCGCCTGCAAATTGGCCTTTTACAAAATAGTGTAATAATATATATATTCATAAATATGCATCCATGACATTTAAACATGTTTTCATGTATTTCTTTCACCAGAAAAAAGGTCCTCATGTTTATCCGGGGACTTCTGGTTAAGTTAGTTCAGCATGTTTAATTAACTTATAGTTGCAGTTGAATTAAACAAACCATGGCTTGAAGTCAGGTCAGATACTTCAGAGCCGTAAACGTGTCGTTGATGGGAAAGTGAATTACTCTTGAGTGCAGAAAGATCAAGGAGTGACATTTAACATCATGCACAGAGTCAATCCCCCCCGACCCTCTTTAGACGAGTCTGGATGATCTCCAAACGCTTTGGACTTGTAGGTCAGGGATACTTAAAGTGCGGTCTGCGAACACAATCAGGCTTTTCAATGCATTGCTGCCTTTTGCATTTACTCTGCAAGCGAACACGTGTTTCTTTCATTTCGTTAATTCTGCAAATCTCTTATATGTGCACCCAAACAGGCACAACATGGACTGGTGAAAACGGCTTTATATACGATTTTATTGAAAAATTAGATTGTTATGCAAGTATGCAAGATATTTGCATATGCGGTGCGACTGATAAATGCATTAAATTGTGTTTTGCTCATTGCATGGGGATCCAAAGTGATTTGCATTGCTTTTACGGTTTATTTAATGAGTTCTTGCAATGCTTTGGGAATCAAACTCATGCTTTGTGAGACTCACTTTTCAATTCAGCTGCCACCACTAGCAGTGCTGTGTTTCTCTAGGCTACTTCATTAATGATTTAGCTATTTATCGTGTACTAAGCTGTTTGTTTTTTACTGTAAGCTCTGCTAATACTGTAATTGCTGACTGGCGCATAACGAAGGCCGTTTTTTGTTGTGAATTATATTTAGCTGGCACCAAAAAATGAATATGCATTACTCCATTCCTGTTGAAAGCATAACACTAAAAACTGATTATAAACTAAGTACGCAAGATTGCATACCAGTTCTTGTTAACAATTGCATGCTAAACTTATTATGAACGTTTATTTTTATGAATTTTTCAGCTTTTATTCAAGACGACGTACATGCATTCCCTATCATACGCATGGCTGGCGTTTTTAACGCAATGCTGTTTATTGTTGACAATTTTATTAATGCATTTGTACATTTTGCATGTCTAAGTTGTAATAAACTGGAAAATGCACATCAGAAACATTATGTAATTTGAACTGTTGCTCCTTGTTTTAACAGATAAACTGAGATTGTTGTAATCATAAAACTGAAAATGAAAAACAAATGAATTAAATACAAGTTCAAATTAAATATTTTTTTGTTATATATAAAGCATGTACGATATTTTCAAAAGGTGCAACTGATAAAAACTTTACACTGTGTTGATTATTAGTTCTAGTTAATAAGTGCATGTTAACCTCGTTGCAAACATTGATATGCATGCAAGATTTTATTCACGACGACATTGCACTTGAAGTTTATGCAACTGTTTGCAATCATAAACAAAAAAAAATATATATGATGTAAGATATTTGCATATGAGATGCAATTGATAAATGCTTTACATTGTTAGTCCTAATTAGCATTTTCATGTTTACCTCGTTGTAAACATCAGTTTTTATGCATTTGTCAGCTTTTATTCACGACGACCTACATTGCACTTGTCATGCTACAGTTTGGTTCATGCACTCCGTGTTCAGTAGCTTATTTATAATAAAAAAAACAAAGTTTTCTCTAAAATATGATGTAAGATATTTGCATATGAGGTGCAATTGATAAATGCTTTACATTGTTAGTCCTAATTAGCATTTGCATGTTAACCTTGTTGTAAATATTAATATGCATGCAAGATTTTATTCACGACGACATTGCACTTGAAGTTTATGCAACTGTTTGCAATCATAAAACTAAAAAAAAATATGATGTAAGATATTTGCATAGGAGGTGCAATTGATAAATGCTTTAAATTCTGGAAAACTTACATTAGAAACATGCAAAAGATTGTCTGAAAATATAGCAGATGGCATATTTATGCGCTTACATATTCCCATAAGTACTGTAATTCCTATAATCACTAAGACTCAAGCACTGAATAATAAGACCTTTCTGTGGTGAGCTGATAGCAGTGGTAGAGACACATCACTTTAGATAAACAATATTTCTCTAAATCTTGCCCTCAGCTACAGTAGGTCACTCAAACAGAGCTGCTTCTGAGGGGAAAAGGCATATTTTCATGCAGCGAGCTTCGAGACGAGCGTATGATAGACAAGCAAGCCGACTTACATTGGGCCAGATCGCCACAGCTGCCCTTTTCTCTCTGTCAGACTGAATCAAGCTTGAACTGCGCTCACTTACTCCATCTGTCCAACAGACAAATAGAAAAGGTCTTCATTCATGTGGAAACCCAGACGTTTAGTTTGAAGACGAATCCACAGGTGCATCAGGTGAGCGTCAACCAGTTGTGTTACATTTATGCATTTATGCATTTAGCAGACGCTTTTATCCAAAGCGACTTACAGTGCTATACATTTGTATTGTCAGTACATGTTTACTACAGTACATGTGTTGAATGAGATGCAGCGGTGTGTGTGTGGAAGATATTTGTGTGTATTAGGTGCAACTATAAATACTTTCAATTGTGTTATACGAAGAGTTAATCCAAAAAAGGATTTGCTGTAAATGTGCTCATCCTCAGGTCATCCGAGATTAGATTTCTTCATCAGGTTTGCAATGGAAGTGAATGGGTGCCGTCAGAATAAGAGTCTGATAAAACATCACAATAATCCACAGTCCATCAGTTAACAACCGAAGACAAAATAAACAAATCCAGCATTACATTTGTTTAACTCAAATGATCGTTTTTGGCTAAAATAAGTAGTAATCCATAATAAGGCGTCCTCCAGTGAAAAAGCCTAGGGCTGCACGATAAATCAAAGTGAAATCACGGTTAGACAGACGCTGTGATAGTCGTGCGTATCTCTCAGTGAAGCACAGTTCTGTGATCAGTAGTAAATCTTCAGAGAAACTCAAAAACACCTCGCAGAATAAACCCAGGAGATCCCTACAGCGCTGGCTGCACAAACAGAAGACAACGTGACTAATGAACACATGACTGACAATATACGGTTTATCTGAGTTCACCTTATTGTAATTGTCTTTATAATAAACTATGATTATAATGCAATGCATTTATCACTGCTTACAATACTATGAAATATGTTGCGTGGCTTATTCTGTGTAAGAAGCCACACAGAAGGATTTATTTCGAACACTCGACTGACTTTATGAAGTGAGTTTGGAGTAAAAACATGTTATTAAATGTGGTGTTTTCATTTGCTACACAGAGACGTAGTTCACTGAGAAGCTACGCAAACAACTGTCATTATCGCGAACGATTTCTTCGGTTTTATAATCACACAATTATATCGTCTGCGTTACTTGTTAGTGAACTACGGCTCTGTGTAGTAAATGCTGCTCCATCTTGATGGAGATTTACTGCTGATTACATTCGATTTAATTGTGCAGCACTAAAAAAGTGCATCTGCTGTCGTCTCTCACATCAAAATACAGCCACGTATTAGTTTAGAGCTGTTTTGATCTGTGCAGATTTCTCTCCTGATTCAGACCAGATCACTTTATCACTGAGGAAGAGTTATTATGGATTATGGACTACATCTTAATGCTGGATTAGTTTAATCTTTTGTCTTCTCCAGATGTTAACTGATGGACTGTGGATTATTGTGATGTTTTTATCAGACTCTCATTCTGACGGCACCCATTCACTTCCATTGCTGAGACACATACAAACCTGATGAAGACACAAACTCATCCTGATCTGATGAGCTGAGGACAGGGGCAGACTTAGTGATTTGGGGGCCCTAAGCAAATTTCATCTACGGGGCCCCAATACAAAAGCTATATACTCGTTTACACGTAACCCTTATTTTGCTCCCTAGCTCTCTATCTTTATAGCTATAACTATTATTTACTATTACCCCTTCAAAACTTAAGTAGCCTAAATAATTAGTCAACCTGCTGCTATATTATGCTATAT
Source organism: Ptychobarbus kaznakovi (assembly GCA_027422405.1). Lineage (NCBI taxonomy): Eukaryota > Metazoa > Chordata > Actinopteri > Cypriniformes > Cyprinidae > Ptychobarbus > Ptychobarbus kaznakovi. The sequence continues at coordinate 7,233 of JAPDDN010000044.1, forward strand.
ATATATATATATATATACACTCTAAAGCCATATTAAGTTACCTTATTTTATTCGGATAACAAAAAAAGACATTATATAAAAAATGCATGCACTTGTCCATTTAATGAATTGCAAAATTCTTCAATCTTTTTCCAAAAAGGATTAAATTGTCATAAAAATTATCCCATGCAACTTTTTCCAAGTGTTCATAAGGCATACGATAGGGTTCGCCGAGAAACAAATCGAAAATTTGATCAATTAAGCGAAAATCTCCAGTCATTGCATTCGTGCATTTATACGCATTTTTTTAGTTTAGTTAATTTGCATTAATTGTTCGCTTAGGGAAAGCACACAAGAGAGTCATTTTGAAACATCAAGACTAATAAAATTATGACCTGAAACACAATAATTTCTTTAGTGAGGTGAATATATCTGTTCTGAGACAGCTTATAATGCGCACAAAGAGCGCTCCGTCTATAATCACTAAAAGCTGTCACTCCCTTCGGTTCATCGCGATCTAACGATGTCCCGTTAATAAGCTCTCTGCACAATGAAGCTCTCATTTACATATTATCTGCATGCACGTTGTTATAATGAGAGGATTCACAAGCTTGCAGAACTGACAAAAACTCGCCGTTTTGAGTGGTGAGTGAACATTTAATGCTCTCATAACACAAACACATATTGGTGCATTTGCTAAATATGTTTTGCGAATATCAGACGGGGCCCGATGATGGCCCCGGGGCCCTAAGCCTAATGGTTAAGTCCGCCCCTGGCTGAGGATGAGCACATTTACAACACATTCTCATTTTTGACTATTCCTTCAATGCATTTTGCATTCACAATTACTAAAATGTAGACACATGAAGCTGATAATCGTCTACTTCAGATACATCTCTCGCCTAAATGACAGTAAAAGCCAGTAATCACATGCAAGAATAGGACATTGATTATTTAATGGGAATGTTGGATGTGGATCCAGGAACGTGTTGTGCTCGGCATCAGATGTTCATCACACAAAATCAGACACACATTTATACGAGTCTCCGAAGCTCTCCGCTGCGGGTTCGTGAAGCTCAGAGTGATTAGGCCCATTGAGAAGCTCAACACAAAGAGCTAATCTGCCCTGCGGCCGGTGTCATCGAGGGCCGTCGATAATAACACCGAGGGGCCAGAGATGCCTCTTCAGCGAGAACGAGTGGTACATCAGGATCTGGAGTGCACCGTACGTGGGTGTTTAACTTTTACAGCTAACGTATGGTTTAATCTGGCCTGGTTCTCTTTCTTTCCCCTGACGAGTGGTTAAACTGTCGGTGAGTCATAATTTCTCACCTCGGCGGATGAGCTGTCGTTCCTCATGCATTTGAATTGCAAATGGGCTGGCTTTGAGAACAAGCTGCGTATGTGACCCTGCAGCACAAAACCAGTCATAAGGATCAATGTTTTTGTAATTGAGATTTATGCATCATCTGAAAGCTGAATAATGAGATTGATGCATGGTTTGTTATGATCGGACAATATTTGAAAATGTGGAATCTGAGGGTGCAAAAAAATCTAAATATTGAGAAAATCATCTTTAAAGTTGTTCAAATGAAGTTCTTAGCAATGCATATTACTAATCAATAATTAAGTTTTGATATATTTACGGTGGGAAAAATGACCCAACAGTCCCTCCTGCTTTTCTCACTTCATTCATCAGAACGCAATCATCTGCGTTTCATGTGAAGCCGTGATCCAGGCATCAATCACATCACATGCTGACAAAAAATAAAACTAATTATTTATATTGTGAGTGTTTTGGGGGTCACAGAGGGAGTGAAGTTACACTTTTTTATTGTCAAGTAAAAACATCGGTTGCAGCTGTAATAACCTTGTAAATGATTTAAATTTGCATGTTAGTGGATATTTCTCATAAGATGTGGCTTTACAAATCTAATTATTAGAAATATGTGTTTTTCTTAAAGGAATAGTTCAGGTAAAAATGTAAAGTATCTGAAAATGTGCTCATACGAGATCAGGGTGAGTTTGTTTCTTCATCAGGTTTGTCTCAACAATGGAAGTGAATGGGTGCCGTCAGAATGAGAGTCTGATAAAAACATCACAATAATCCACAGTCCATCAGTTAACATCTGGAGAAGACAAAAGATGAAACATTTGCTAACAATAACATTCTTTGTCTTTAATAACATTCTCAAAAGGTTAACAGTATTTATACATCATTCGTGGAATTTATTTCTTAAACATTTTAGTTGGACATTTGTTTAATTTTTTAAAACATTAATTAGTTTCAAAGCACATTTAAAAGTGGCTTTTTTGTATAATATACAGTATATATAAATATTATAATTTTTTTTACAGAATAAGAACACTCCTTTAAAGGTTTCTGTAATATTCACATGTTACCCCCCCCCCCCCCCTCCATTTTCTGAAATCATCCTAAACTGTAGATTTGAGCAGAAATACAGTTTTTTAATAATGAAGACATTAAAGAAACATTAACCGGTGCTTGATCTGTGCAGATGTCTCTCCTGATTCACGAAAACCTTCTTCAGAAATAAGTTTTTTTTTTTTTGCCTTTATTTAACCAGGAGAGAACCTCACTGAGATAAAAAATCTCTTTTCCAGGAGTGTCCTGGCCAAGATAGGCGGCCCAGTTATACAAATACACGTACAACAAAAAACAGTACATCACAACAATAAAATATAGCATTAGAAGCATTTGCAAATCATTAAATCATTTTCTATTGCACGCAAAAGTGTTTTAAATTTACTAAGAGACACCAACTGAT
>JAPDDN010000044.1:15000-25000 GCA_027422405.1 Ptychobarbus kaznakovi
ATATTTTAGAGTATTTACCAGAAAATACAATTTCAGTCTTTATGCTTAAAAATATAATATTTAATGCATTGATACTTGTGAAACTAGCAAACAATTTCAGTCAAAATTGTTTCTACACAAATTATTATTTTGCACTGTAAAATATAGATTATTAAAAATATATAAGATTTCAATAAAATATATGGTGTGCATTTGACAAGAAAATAGTACTTTAGTTTTTATATATAATATATTACAGTTTCTTTTTGTATTTTTTGCTTGCAGACTTTTCTAAGTAAAAATTGTTAAATGTAAATTTGTTTAAATAGATTAAAATGAATTTGAAACAGTTTTTGCTTGCTAATGAGTTTGACAAATGATTTCAAAGAAACGGCAAGCAATGCATTTAATTAAATATTAATTTATTAAGTAAAAAAAAAAGGTTGCTAAATCTTATGTACGACTTCGAAAAGCGTTTACTGTAAATGTAAGCGTGTTGTTTAATATGAATCGAGTTAATATGCAGGATCGAGTTTTATTCCACCGAAGCTGAAATATACAAAGATTAATGTAGTGCTGCCTCCAGCCGCAGGTCTAATAAAGTCATTCAGATATTAAGTTATTATTGGCGAGTTTCTCTGTTCACACACATTCACTTTCATATAAACAGCCACGAGGCAAAACAGTCAACATTATCCTGTCGATAATACAGAAAACACTCCTGGAGAAATGCAGGATTTGAATATTTATTCACTTTATTGACTTTTCTAGAAATCTCATATTCGAGAATCTCGTAATGCAATTTCTGATGATCTAGGGGACAATACACATTCATAACTCTCCACAGTGTCTGTTCAGGGAAAACTGTTTTTCATATGATCCTCTCAGGTGGGTTTGGGTTATTAATAATATATTTCTGTGGAAAGCAAAAGTAGTTGTTCTGAGAAATGTGTCAGTGTTTTTGTGAATGCAGTGAAAGTCAGTGGGGTCTGCATTGAAAATATTCTTCGAAATATGGAAAGAAAATAAAGATATGAATGACACGAGGGTGAGTAAATTATGAGATATGAACATTTATTATTAAACGATACTGATACGAATTCATAGCTCATAGCAGTGTTATTATAGCTAACTAAAACTAAAAACATATTGTCACTAGAAATACATATTAACTGAAATAAAATTAAAAATATACATATTTTAAGCAAGTCAACAAGGCAACTTTCTCATTTTCATTTAGTTCAACTTGACATACTAATATAACTAAAACTGAAATAAAATTAATACAACTATATAGACACAAAAATGACAAAAACTCAACACAGCATTGCTAGAAACTTTAACGAAAATTAATATGAATGCAGAAAATATAACAAATTAAATCTAATTTAAAATAATTATTCATTGAATTTACTAATATAAAGTAAGAGGTTGCAATCAATTTATTTTGAGCTACATTTAAATAAACACATTTAGTTGACTCACTTTCAACATATATATATATTTTTTTTATTAAAAGTAGCAAAAATAATTGTTTGTAACCACTTATCTTAAAATAATAATCTTAATGATAGCAAAATAACACTGGTTTGTAGCCATAGTGTATTAATACACTGAAAAAAATTATTCAATGAATCTAATACATTTTTTTAAGGTAATTGATTGCAATCAATTTTATTTTAGCGACTTTTAATTTAAAAAAGATGTTGGAAGTCAGTCAACTAAATTAGTTTATTTAAATGTAGGTAAAATAAATTGATTGCAACCACTTACCTTAAAAAATGTAGTAAATTCAATGAATAATTTTGTTCAGTGTACAAGACACATAAGGCAAAATTTGAATTATTATTATTATTATTATTTTTTTTTCATGCACTGGTCAGTTTTGTAAGGAAACCTGTTTCCGCTACTGAATAATAAAAAAAGGTTATTGCAACTTTTAGTCTCACAATTCTGACTTAATAACTCATAATTGCAAGTTTATTGCTGAAAAAAGTCAGAATTGTGTGAAAAATTTTTTTTTTGTTAACAGATTTTGGGCTGTTTATTACGTTTTTTCCAGACTAGTGGAAATAAAATGTTCAAAATGCACTTTTAAGTCTTTATATTATTGCTCTTTGTATATTTGAGTCTATATATTTTAATTTCAGTGCATATGTTTCCCTTACATTCACCAAACTTCTCCGTTTCACTCCTCTCTATATTCTGAAGGGTTTGGTAATACATCATGCACACTATTTATACAATATTTCATTCCTAGAAACAGCTGAAATGCATGTTTTTTTCTCTGGTGAGAGTATTTTCTGATTCATGGAGGAATAAAACGAGAAATCCAGAATCCCCTAAAAACATTTCACTATAATATAATCAAGAAAGACTTTTCAACCAATGTTCAAACATATAATATTGCACTTTATGTATTTGTGTCTGTTTATTTAAACTCCAATCCATATCTTTAAAGGTTTTTCTCCACTTAAGCAGATCTTACAGACACCGAATCTTAGTTTTATTCTTATATCTATATTCTGAACGTTTACTGTGGGGTTTGTTCATATATTATTCACACTGATTTATATAACATTTTATTCCTAAAACTGCTGAAATATATTTTTCTGTCCGTTTGACTTTTTTCTGATTTATGGAGTGATAAAATACAAAAAAACAAAAATCCCTTCTGTAAAAAACTTTAATATATCAACAAAATCAAACAAGAATTTTGAACCTGGCTTTATCTGATTTTCAGATCTATATACATATACATATAAATACATACATATTTCATAAAATGTACAATTCAAAAAAAAGTTTGCAGTTCTTAACGTGGAAGAATGGTGATTAATATGTGACCCCCCCCCCCCCCCACATGATTGTGAAGTGCTTTGGGTGTACATTAATACACAATAAAGCGCTATATAAAAGCATCATGTATGGGTCCTGTTATGCCAAAAATCATTAGGATATTAAGATCATGTTCCATGAAGATTTCTATCATAATTATATCAAAACTTAATGATTGATTAGTAATATGCATTGCTAAGAACTTAATTTGAACAACTTTAAAGCTGATTTTCTCTATATTTAATTTTTTTTGCACCCTCAGATTCCAGATTTACAAATATTGTCCGATCATAACAAACCATACATCCATGGAAATATTATTTATTCAGCTTTCAGATGATGCATAAATATTAATTTCTAAAAACCGACCCTTATGACTGGTTTTGTGCTCCAGGCTCACATCAGTTAAGTTATATTCAACTGCATTGCCCTAAATATATTTCTATATTAAAGTGCCACTTTTATGCCTTTTCTAATATTATCTTTCATGCAGTGTGTCATGTAGCAGTATGTGAACATAATCTTTCAGTAAAGTTGTGAAGCCGACGCAAACGCAGAAGCGATGCTATCATCGTTAGAAACTTAAATATTATTCTGTTACAGCTGTATGTCATGAAATAATACATTTGCATAATCTCCGCCCATGGCTGTCATTCACGCTGTAGACCAATCACAAAGGACTGCGCCATCTGACCAATCACAGCAGTGAGAGGCGGGGCTTAGAGAGACTGATTCTTCAAAGGAATCCTTTAGAAATTAGTTAAAATTAAAGCTATTTTTTTAGAAAACTAAAGTGTTTTTTGACCTTGTATGCATGTAAACCTGTTTTAGGACACTCATAAAACAATATCAGCAACCTTAAAAATGGCATAACTGGGGCACTTTAAAACTAAACGAATCAAGTAACTTAATTAAGACCTGGTCTTACAGGGATAGTGAAAATGCAACGTCTAGTCAAGAGAGTCTAATGTGATAAAACACCACACTCCAGTTGATATTCATTCATTTGGGATTTATTTTGTACGCTCCGAACAAAACAAAGAGCACAACGCATGAAACTCTGAAGATATGGAGAAGAATTTCAACAGAGCTCGTGCCGCTTTTGTTCAAGATCCCGCTGAATGCCTGCAAACTATATCAGAGAGTAATAACATTGCTTTGCACAGACAAACACGTCTCAAAGACGCAGTAATGATGACAGACGGAGGAGACGGTTCATGTGTGGATGTTGTCAGTTTCACGGCAGGAGGTCCAAATGAATACGTCTCTTTCAATTCTTGCCTCTTTTTCTTGAGAGAAGAAGGAGTGTGGAAAGCTCATGAAGTTTGCATCGGGTCTAGTTTATTATCATGTTGTGTGCGGATTGGTTTTATTCCCACATGGCCGCTCGCAGAAACCACAGGAGTTTCTCACTGTAAAGACTCGGGCTTATTAGGCACTGCTTGCTAACTGATATTGGAGAAGAGATTGAAAGCATAGGAACAATCGATCAACAAATTCATGAACACGTAACACGTGCTCCTGCGTTTGAACCGGATTCATTAACACGTGCTCCTGCGTTTGAACCGGATTCATTAACACGTGCTCCTGCGTTTGCACCGGATTCATTAACACGTGCTCCTGCGTTTGAACCGGATTCATTAACACGTGCTCCTGCGTTTGCACCGAATAAGCTCCTGCGTTTGGCACTGATTCATTAACACGTGCTCCTGCGTTTGCACCGGATTCATTAACACGTGCTCCTGCGTTTGAACCGGATTCATTAACACGTGCTCCTGCGTTTGCACCGGATTCATTAACACGTGCTCCTGTGTTTGCACCGGATTCATTAACACGCGCTCCTGCGTTTGCACCGGCTTCATTAACACATGCTCCTGCGTTTGCACCGGATTCATTAACACGTGCTCCTGCGTTTGCACCGGATTCATTAACACATGCTCCTGCGTTTGAACCGGATTCATTAACACGTGCTCCTGCGTTTGAACCGGATTCATTAACACGTGCTCCTGCAAACCGGATGCGCTCCTGCGTTTGCACCGGATTCATTAACACGTGCTCCTGCGTTTGCACCGGATTCATTAACACGTGCTCCTGCGTTTGAACCGGATTCATTAACACGCGCTCCTGCGTTTGCACCGGATTCATTAACACGTGCTCCTGCGTTTGCACCGGGACTGTAAAGAACAGGCCGTGCATGATTTCAGCTTTAGTGGTTATTGCAGGTCATTCAGCTGCTGGACCGCAAACTTGATGTTGTTTGCTTTGCATTGAGAACGTGTATATGAATAAAACCTATACTGGATTTGAACAATATTACCATGAATTTAATCGATTGTTCTAAATTGTTGCCTAATTATATTGCCCTTCTATGAAAGGTACTACGTGCTCCATGAGTACAAGTTTAAGCAGGGAATTGTGTGTGACACCCCTTCTTTAGCACTTCGAACTGTAGAACAAGTATTTCCTCTGCTGCATCATTTTGAAATTGAATCCATATGTACAAGTAATTAGTGTTTGATGATGAGTTTGTGGCTCATTTAAAGTCACACCAGAGGTGTTCAGCTGCTTTCTGCAGACCAGTCAAGTTCTTCCCCACTGACTGAATCATCATTTCTCTTTGATTCTTGTCTTATACACAGAGACACTGTCATGTTAGAATAGAAAATAGTCCAAACTGTTGCTATAACATTAGATTCCCTAGAATATCATTATATGCTTAAACATTAAGATTTGTACTCATGGAAATTACTAAAGTAGTCAAACCTTTCATTAGAAGGGGGTCCAATACTTTTGGCAATAACGTGTATATGTACTGCAGAAAAAATGTTCTCAGTATTTTTGTCTTGTTTTCTAGTATAAAATATTCTTGAATCAACGTGCATTTACTTGACAAGTAAAATTAATTAAGATATTATTAAATCATCAAAATTTAGTTCGTTTTTGCTTAAAACACACAAAAATATCTGCCGGTGGAGTAAGACAATTTACATTCAAAAGCGAAACAAGATTATTTTTCTTGCCCCACAGGCAGATATTTTAGTTTGTTTGAAGGAAATATTAACACAATTAAGATTTATTTGACAGAAAACAATATCTTCAGGCATGCTGTTGCTAGGGTGCTGATATGTGGTAGTCAGTAAAGCTATGGTTAGATAGTTATACTGCTGTAAAAGCACAGTAAAGTCAGATGGAGTCTCCTTCAAACCGTATAAGACGCTTTTGGATGTTTGTAGTCATTTTTCTGAACTCAACAAGCCTGAGTTGAGACGTGATAGCACTAGTAATGCTTGACTTGGCTTTGGGTCCAGCAGGAGTGATGTGCTCTTAGCGTCGGCCCCGTCTGTGATCCAGATCCGGACTGTTTTTCTGCTGTGCTTTAAAAAACAAATCATACGAGGAAAAACATTCCCTGAGGAAAACCTCCACTTGACCCTTCCTCGATCTGTCGCTCTCGCACATCGCTGGTGAGAGAAACATCATTAAAAGCCTCCGAGCTCTGTTCTCTGGGGTCCTGAAGTACTTAAATACATGCCCAATGTCTTTGTACTTTCAGCTGAACAGTGTAAATATCATATCACAACCAAACATCAGTGTGAACAAGGGTAAATTAAAGGTGTATTCCTACACTCTCAGAAAAAAACATAAAAGCGTACCATCATCTTTTCAAAAGATACTATTTTGTTTCTTATTTACCCCTAAAAGGTGCATATGGCTGTGGCCTGTGAAATCAACCCCCCCACACCCCCAAAAAATCCATATACATATATATTATAATTTTTTCTTTTCAAATTCAATTTCTTCCATTTGAATTTTTTCCTGGATTATGTTTATTTCAATTTGAGTTTTTCTGCATTCTGTTTTAAAAGTTAAATAAAGAAATGGTATGAAAAAGTATGCATAATCAATTGTGCTCATGAAACTTACAATTTAACACCAATTTATTAAAAGTTTAACAAAAACTATATTTTTAGGGCCCTATGAAATCTGGTTTATTTTTCCCAAATTCGGTTTTATTTTTTTCTTGATAAATTGTTTTCCCGTTACTTTTTTTGGGATTCTGTTTGTTTTCTGTAAAATTTTCTTCTAGATTTTTCTTTTAATGGTTCAATACAACAAAAAAGGAAAAAAATAACATGTTTAAAACATTGCAATCATGAAACGTATATAATATAATTCGTTTTAAAAATGTATATTTTTAGTATGTTTTATTTTTTTGCCAAATTCCGTTTTATTTTTATTCTAAAAAAATTCAGTTTAATTTTTCGGGATTCAACCTTAATGGTGTAATACAATTTTAATATTCAAATAATATTATTATTAACAATAATAATTATTATTTAAAATCACAAATTATCTGTCAAATAATCTGAATTCATAAAACCATATTATTATTATTACATTTACAATTAATGTTTATTATTGTTATTATTTTAACAATAATAGGGCCCTTTGTTTTTCAGAAATTCTGTTATGAATTTACATTTTCTTGCAATCAAATGATTACATACAGTTTTTCTCAAATTAAATGATAAATGTCCTCATTGAGATGCAGTAGTTTAATTGTGAAAGTCACATGTCTTTGAGTTATTAGTTATGTTTATTTCTGCTGTTAGATTTACCCATAGCGAGTAAAAATGTCCATTGCATCTTGATATGATATTACCGCCCAGCCTTATAATACAGTATTCAGTACATTTTAAGCTACTGTCCCATTGTTTTCATTTGCATAAGGTCTAACTGTTTCTAAGTCTCCTTCTAAACTCATTATTTGATTGCTCTTAGCTGAGACACTAAGATACAACCAAATACCGCTCAGAATAAAATGCATTGATGTTTTGTAGGGCATACCTTTATATAGTATGCTGTAAATGTTAATGTAGTCTATATAGGCAGCATAAGGTGCAGTATGCATGAAGCAGTGCACTAGTCTGAGCATCACTCACTAGAATCCCAGCTTTATTAAGAATCTGTTTATGCTGATTATGACGACTGACAGCTGCTTTCAATCAAAGGTAATCACATTAGCTGTCAATCATGCACAGCAATAACAAAAGCAGTGACAACTGTTTGTCATTTCAAGACGAATGCCGTCACCCAGATCTCCTCATTAACAAGCCACGGCTCTGATTTTAGATGAACACATTAGCAACTACTGCTTTCCTTTGAATAGGAGGTTGTAGCTTGTGTCCTGATGAGGGATTCGGTTGGACTATTTCATGTTTCTTTTCCCGCTCTATATTGATTAGCTGCCATGATTCTTTAAAGAGGTAGTTCAGCCAAAAATGAAAATTTGCTGGAAATATCCTCACCCTCAGGTCATCAGAGATCAGGATGAGTTTGTTTCTTCATCAGGTTTGTAGAAATGTGTCTCAGCAATGGAAGTGAATGGGTGCCGTCAGAATGAGAGTCTGATAAAAACATCACAATAATCCACAGTCCATCAGTTATCATCTGGAGAAGACAAAATATGAAACACATCCAGCATTAAGATGTTGTCCATAATCCATAATAACTCTTCCTCAGTGATAAAGTGTTCTGGTCTGAATCAGGAGAGAAATCTGCGCCGATCAAAACGGCTTTAAACTAATATGTGGCTGGATAACAACAGCAGATGCACTTTATCACTGAGGAAGAGTTATTATGGATTATAGACTCGTATTTGAGTTAAAAACATCTTAATGCTGGATTAGTTTCATCTTTTGTCTTCTCCAGATGTTAACTGATGGACTGTGGATTATTGTGATGTCTTTATCAGACTCTCATTCTGACGGCACCCATTCACTTCCATTGCTGAGACACATTTCTACAAACCTGGTGAAGAAACAAACTCATCCTGATCTCTAATGACCTGAGGATGAGCAACTTTTAAGTAAATTATAATTTTTGGAAGCTACTTCTTTAAATAACTAACTCAAATCCTGCAGCTTCCCACGAGTAATTATGATATTGCGGCTTCGTTCATGAGCGCAAACACAATCATTCCAGCATGACTTGAAGGCAAACAACAGCAGCTTATTTTCCGCAGGATTTCTCAAACATTGTAACATTTTCATCATATCTTCAAAACAAAACGCATGTGCATATTTTAAACACGAAGCTCTCAGATGAGCGGTTCTGTCTAGTTATCTCAGAATCAGCAGGAGAGGTTAATCACAACCTGGTTATCCAGTCATGACTGTGTCTTAATTAGAAAATCCCATGGATATCTCACTGTAACACTGCTGCTTCATATGCATTTCATTAACAAGCATTTTAATGCACTCTGGTTTAAATCACAGCTTTGGTGGCAATAGAACATCATGTCACTGTGGTGGTCTGACAAACAAACGAGATTAATGAACAATTACAGCAGCAGCAGACAGAAGCTTAAACACCTACTTCAGATGGGATTATGGGAAATATATTTCATCATAGGCCATGAAGAACATTTACCATAAAAAGCTGATTTATTGCAGGATTTATATTGTTTATTCAAGAGTGGAGCTATAATAATAACCAAAGTAGTTTTACTTTTATAAAGTGGCACTTATAATAATTACCTGGCAGCAACAGAAATATAGTGAAATGGTTAATAAATAGGTTAATAAATAATAATATATTTATCAAACTATTTTAAATAATTTCCATGTATACACGTTAAAAAAAGTCTAAGCTCTAAATATTATACAAAATGTAAAGATATAATAAAGAAAATGCAAATATAATAAATATGAATGAAGTAAAAATGTTAATTTGTAATATTAAAATAATAAAAATACATGTAAATTTAAAATTAATGTAAATTAAATAACACACACACACACACACACACACACACACACACACACACACACACACAGGCACACACACACTGACAACACATTAACACATACATCACACACACAACACATTGCACTGACGTTGAGCACGCAGCACGCACGACTATATGATGGGGACACATAAACTGTACAATCAAACACACACCTAAACTTAGCCCTCAGAGACTTCTGCATTTTTAGATTTTCAAAAAACACCATGATTTCTAAGCTTGTTTATGGGGACAAAAAATGTCCCCACAAGATAAACCTATCCTTCATTTGGTCCCCATGTGATTACGCACGCACGCACGCACGCACACGGCACACACGCACGCACGCACGCACGCGCACGCACGCACGCACGCACACACACACACACACACACA
>JAPDDN010000044.1:30000-57911 GCA_027422405.1 Ptychobarbus kaznakovi
ACTGCAATAATTGACCTCATTTTAAAAGACAATCTTCATAATATATTCCTGTTTAAATGCCTTCAGAAGATGCGATCACGACTGAACACAAGATAATGGTGTTATAAAAACACATTGGTCGACCGCATGCTCTAAACTGCTGCAATTTGTGTCCCTCATTACCCGAGAGACTTAATAATAATAGTCTTTCGTAATCATTTTCTGCTCTCGCTTCCTGACCCTGTGCCTTTAAGAGTTTATGTTAATGAGGTGTGTTGTGATTGGCTGACCTCTTCGCGTGCAGTTGAATGCCGAACAGGTGTTGATATGCAAATGCGGTCGCATGTTAATAAGCGAATGTTGAACTATTTAACTTCAAAGAGCAGGACAAATCCTACATTGGCTTTGCTTCAAGTAGCAGGTGAATAGAAAGGGGAAATATTTAAAGCTGGATCCACAGCCTCAAACGTGTGATCAAAGATGCGATACGACGGGAACTCGTTTAAAAGACCAGGCCTCACACAGACATTAAGCAGATCGTTCATCAGACCGTATCTGCAGGACACGCTGAACAGGGTTATTTCATGTAGATTGACACGTCTGATGGTTTCACAGGGTCACACATCATCAACTGATGCACTGATGCTGAGACGAGCTGAAAACACATCAAACTGCAGAGGCCTGTACTGTGATGCTTTTTACTTTACTTGACTTTTAGTCATTTAGCAGACGCTTTTATCCAAAGCGACTTACAAATAAGAAAACTATAATTTTAAACTCTATAAATACTATACTATACACATTTAAGAAAATTGAGAAATTAAATAAAAATGACAAATGCATACAACAACATTTCAAAACTAAACATTTAAATGAAAACAAAAAATAAAGCTAAAAACATTTCAAAATATTAAAACAACAATTATAAAAATGATTCTAACATGACACTAAGCTAAAAACCCACATATATATATTATTTGATTTCCATGTAGTATGTTGAAGTAACAATACTAAAATAACTCAAATTAAATAAAACTAAAACTTAAGAAAATACCTATAAAGACATAATAAATTCAGACATAATTAAACGGCAGTAGTTTCAGTAATCCTAAACACGCATGCTAACAAACACCAACTTACACATAGTAAGAATTGGTTATAAAAACTAAAACAGAAGTGAAACGAGCAGTAAGAAAGAAGATAAATAAAAGCGATGCTTATATCGTTTGCCGGTGTCTCTGTCCGGAGGAGTCGATGGTCTTCATACGAGGAGGTTTTCACACGACGGCTGCCGCGGTATAATAACCTTCTTTATACCCATCTAATAAATCACTATTTGAACTCAGCTGAACACACTTCCCTGTTAATCACAATAAATGGCCAAGCAAGCGCAGACACTGACAAGAGACGCGATACAGAACGAGACCAAACGCTAGACGAACACATTCAGAGTTACGGGATTAGTTTCCAGCTGACAAAACCAAACCACTCCAATCTGGCTTTGTTGGTACCACGATGCTGATCCTCAACTTGATCCTGAGTTTGTGGAGCACGTGTGTGACATCACTGGCGAACAGCCAATCACGAGCCTTGGTTAAAGGTTGTGCTAAAGGTTAAGAGATATGATCAATTTAAATGCATTTACAGTGAAAAAAGCACTTGTTTATGAAAGAGGACAAATGCTCTTGCTTTATCAGCGCAGTCACAAGTGAAACGTGTTAAGGTAGTTGGAAATATACTCGAACGTGTCATTTCTAAAGCATTATCTATTGATTCTACAACTTATTTATATTACATACGATCTGTGTATTGTATTTGATGTATCAGTGTTTCCTATGGTGTGATGTTTTATTAAAAACCTCTAAAATTTAAGATAAACCTCTTGTATGCTCTTTGTAACACTAAGGATGAAGATCCAATTTAAATTTCTCAACTACCCATATATTTACATTTATATAAAATAAAGGATTTATGAGAAGCTTTAAACTAAAATTGCTTGTGAGTAATGGATTAATAACCATATGATTATATAAATAATATACAATAACTCTAAGAAATGGTGACCCTCTCTGTGAAATCCTGGCTAAAGTCTCAAAATCTAATTATGAAATAACAAGCATCAAAGTTTGATCTCTATCATTAATTTCACTATAATTTCAATTTCAAAATGCAGTGCTTTGGATGAAACATGTTCCTAATGCTTAGAATGGGTTTTAAAATAGCTGTCTTTGTGTATAAGGCTTTATCTGGCCTAAATACACCAGTGACCTTGTGATTCCTTACTCTCCTCGAAGAGCACTTAGTCTAATAATCAGCTTCTCTTAACTGTCCCGCGTTGTCGCTGTAAAACAAGCGTGGTCGGGCGTTTTCAGCTGCAGCCCGTAAACTGCCTGTAAATGGAGACTTGCTCCTTCACTAGCTAGTGTTAATTCTGTCCTCAAATCTGATTTATTTTCTCTTTTGATTCATGTTAGGCTCTGATGTCAATTTGCTCTGGTTCGATTTCATGTGTTTAATTTTCATATGATGCATGTTTTCTTTTATGCTTTTTATATACTGTATTTTGTCGTACAGCACTTTTAAACGTGCTATAGAAATACATTTGGACTTGACTTGAGTAATGCATGAATGTGAATGATGGTTTGTGATTGCTTTGCATTTTCACATTGATGGAGAACGTTTTGGTTCCTCTTGAAACACAATTCTGTTATTTTCTATTTTAACAGACCTTTTTTCAAAAGGCTATGATAATGTGTTTCCACAGCAGGGTTATTATAGGGACCTAAAATGAAAATTAAAGCTATTAAAAAAAGCTAGTAATAAATGTTAAC
This sequence comes from Ptychobarbus kaznakovi, assembly GCA_027422405.1. Taxonomy (NCBI): domain Eukaryota; kingdom Metazoa; phylum Chordata; class Actinopteri; order Cypriniformes; family Cyprinidae; genus Ptychobarbus; species Ptychobarbus kaznakovi. The sequence goes on from JAPDDN010000044.1 coordinate 32,811, forward strand.
TGATATGAAATAAAATATAAAAATCTCATTTTATTTTAGTTTTAATTTAAGTACTAAAATATCTAAATCCGAAATAAAATAATTCATAAGAGCTATTTAGACAAATTTTTTAAACAATAAAAATGACAAAACAGAACAAAATTATTTTAAAAAAGGTCAAATAAAAATAGAAAACATAAAAAAAAAACAAATTAAATTCAAAATATTACCAAAAACTACAATCAACGATACAAATGCTTTAATATTTAACTTAAAGATAAATTAAATCACTATACTTTATGTTTTATTACCTTGGCATTAAAAACCTGAATTCATAGAACTTAGAACAATTAAATAATTTATTAAAATGTTATCAACAATAGACCCATGAAATTAATATTCCTGTATTATCAAACCCATGCTAAGCCAATGAATCCATAAAACTTTTAGGAATTGAATAAATATTTTTAAATATACAAATTAAATTGGAAAAGTTCCTTTAAGGTTTACTGTTTGAATGAAAAATGGATGAAAATAATGGTAATATTATGTGATAATTAAGTTTGAAACATTTATTTATTTTCATTACTTTGATAAGTAAAGTCGTATGTATTTCTAATGTATTTTGTGATGTATTTCTGTCATAACTTTTTCAAGTTAAACCAGACTTTTATTTTGGCGGGTTGCCATTTAAATACGCAGGCTTCATATTTCAATAGCAGTTTTTTGAGCTTTTATTAATCATAGACATTAATCCATATCCCCACCTCATTATTAAGCAGACTACTTTTGATTTATTCATTCGACTTTTGCCTAGATTGTAGTAAAGTAACTTCTCTGACTCGGCCCGTGTTTCACTCCGTAAGCCCTCCTGACGCTGAAGCGGCGTCTCAGTCTCTGTTTAGCACTCCGTCCGTCTCTCAGCGGCAGCTTGTGTTTATATTGTACGGCAGCAGGCGCATATTGTTGGAGGAGAGGAACCGGCATCCGGGCCGTGAACAGCAGATGGTGTGTTTCTCTCTGATGGTGACACGAGGCGGGCCTGTCGGTACATCAGACTGGGCTAAAATCATGTCTCTGTATATGTGCCATTTCTTTTTCCTGCAATTACTGCGCTTGCTGCTTCATCCAGGCTTTCTGTGGGTGCTTTAAAGTCTCAAGGGCCAATCTACAAAATTGGTGCCTTTTCCACTTGAAAAAAGTGACAAATAAAATATCCTTTCAATATCCATGAAATGAAGACACCTTAAAATGACAAGAAATTGTATTGTGCCATCTCCAGGCTATGCAATTTATTATTGTATGACTATTTTTCCACCTCATTTTTTACCGACTGTTACCGACACAAGCGCTACTAGACACTATAGTTTACTCATATGCCACTGAATGAGCTCAATAATATGGGTGACCTTTAAAATGATTGAATTTTACACAGACAATCATTAAAAACAGGGTCAAACCCTAATGTCATGATGTCATGATTTCAAACAAATATGCTAATTCATAGATAATAGTCAAGTTCACAAAAGCACGTGTTGTACACTTCGAAAGGATGTTTACTTGTGGATGTTGATTATTTTAAACCCACAAAGTAATTGCTTAAATTTACATTTTAAAAATGGTAACAGGATTGACATTGCATGATGCCCCCCCCCCAGTCAAGCCTCATAAATCATAAAAAAATAGAACATTATAGAATCATGCGTGAGAGATGATGTCACTTGAATGTATATTATCTTACGAGGGAAACAGGGCAGAAATCAGGGGACACCAATAAAATGATTTAGATTTGATAGAAAAAATGCATACTTATGCCAAAAACATTGCTTAACAATGAGACTATATTATAGAAAAATGTGGTATTTTAGTTCCCATATTTCTCTCATCTTTTAGAATGAGCAGCTGGATATAGTAAAGCGTAGACATTTCAAAATAAGAGTCCCGGTGTATTGCTCTTAAAAGTCCCTCATTATGCATTTTGTTTCCTGGCTATTATTGATATTTTGATCACACAATAAACAGTATCTGACATCTAAATCAATGTAAACTCTTGTATTTTCTCTCCGAACCGCCCATCACAGAGGAAAACACTAACAATATTATTTAATTAACACATTCAGTATATATAGATTTGATTATTATTGGCACAATAATATTTTTTATTGCCTTTCTTTAAACATTTACATTACATTTATTCATCATATTGCTCTTTAAACAAATGATCAAATCAGCAAAATCCAATATCAATAGACATCTACTTTGAAATATGAAAACAATATATGTACGTGCATTTTGTTTTGCGCTGTCGCCTCTGGCTTGCTCACTTTGTAAATTATTTGAAATACCATGATAAGATTTAAATCCTATCATTTTACATTATGACACAAACTATGATTTATATATAGATTTGATTATTATTGGCAAAAAATTCAGACATCTACTTTGAAATATGAAATTTGATTTCAGAAACCCTGTTAATCATAATGCAGTTGACGGCATTAAGGCATTAAGCGCTGGATATTGTTTATTGATTAGATCACTGCGTGCACAGCGTTTATTGTTTTGTGATTTATGACATGCTGCAGCTTATTCCATTTTAATATTCTCTCATATGCAATTAACATCCCTGTACTAATAACGCATGCATATAAATAACTATCATCCTAATCATAGCGAAACAAAGCCATTCATGTGCAGTACACATTTCTGTTGTTTCCTCATTTACCGTCAGATCAGTTTTTATTATTAAACATATTCTTACTGAAGTGCAGAAGCTACTAAATCATGTTTAAAATGCTCATATTGCTCATGAATCAATGTATGCAATAGTCAGTTATGTCATAAAAGAATGCATGAAATATCTGTGCATTAATGTCATGATGCAAATACAGCTTATGCTGAATTATTAAATATCAATACTGAATATTAATAAGTAAAAAGAGAAAATGGCTCATTGATTTTGTCTGAATTGCTTCTGTGTTGAATACAAAGATTGAAGAAACAGATTGTGCGGCTCATTTTAATTACAGTGTCTTAGTCAAACTCCAACAGCAGCAAACTCAGAATGAATGATAATTAATAATCATACACCGAGGACTGCAGTCATTTAATTGCTTCAGTGTTTTTGTTTTGCCAGTTTATGAACGATTACACTTGTTGCCGTTAGACCTGAAAAACACTTTTTTTCTGTTGTTTGGAAGTTGTTTCGTCTTGCAGAGAAGCAATGTTTAGTTCGTTCAGAAGAGCTTGCAGGTCAAGCTTTGGCTGTTGTATTGAAATTGGTATCGACTGAAGCCATTGTTTGTTTTGTGCTATCAATGTCAGGTGGAATTAACATCGACTATATTTACTTTAATACATGTTCCTTATTCTAAAGAAAATCACTGATCAATTCTCCCCTGAAAGGACTTTCTTTTCCCTTCTTCAGATGTTTACCACACAAGCTGTTGGTGAATGTACACTAATAACCAAACAGCTGCTGACGTCGTAGCTGATGCAGCTTTTCTTTTTTTGTTAACAACTGTTTATTAAATTTTATTCTGGGAACAGCAGTACAAAACAAAAAGCAGCTGTACAAATTCAGAACCCCCCCCCAAAAAATAAAAAATAAAAAAATAATAAATAATAATAATAAATAATTAATAAAATAATAATAAAAATATATAATATATAAAAAAAATATAAAAAATAAAATATATAATAATATTAATAGATAAATACATAACAATAAAATAATTTTTTTTATAAAATGCATTTTTTGTTAAAAAAAAATAAAATATAAATTAATTAATATTAATAGATAAATACATAACAATAAAATATTTTTTACAAAGATTTTAGAAAAGGTGACACAACATTAAAAGCTGAATGCCTTGAATGTACAGTTTTCACATTAGATCCATGTATACGAGAAGTTGAGCGTACCATCGAGATAATGTCCAACACATACTTGTCCAGGTTCGTCTGTCCGTTGTGTGAGGAGGATTCCAGCGGTTGCTTTGCTGCGGTGAGAGCAGCTAACAGTAAACATCTTTGTTGGACGGACAAGGTGAAGTCCCAAAAGTCTTTCATGAAGAAATGGCGTGGAGTCAAACATATCTCAGTACCCAACAAATATGATGGGTCCAAAAAAGGTGACTAATGCATCTTTTCTAAAACATTTCCAATAGTTTATACAGTCATTTCATGCTGGTTAAAGAAATAGTTAAGCCAAAAATGATACATTTGCTGAAAAAGTGCTCATCCTCAGGTCATTAGAGATTAGGATGAGTTTGTGTCTTCATTGGTTTGTAGAAATGTGTCTCAGCAATGGAAGTGAATGGGTGCCGTCAGAATGAGAGTCTGATAAAAACATCACAATAATCCACAGTCCATCAGTTAACATCTGGAGAAGACAAACGCTGAAACTGATCCAGCATTAAGATGTTTTTAACTCAAATACTATAGAGTCCATAATCCATAATAACTCTTCCTCAGTGATAAAGTGCATCTGCTGTTGTTATCGAGTCTCATATTAGTTTCGAGCTGTTTTGATCTGTGCAGATTTCTCTCCTGATTCAGACCAGAACACTTTATCACTGAGGAAGAGTTATTATGGATTATCAGCTACAGAGAATGTTCTCAGAACTAACATTACTCCAGAAACATTAATGAAATGTTCGTTCAAAGTCATTTGCTTTTTTTATTTTAAATAATGTTCTCAAATACTAGCACAAAAACGTTATTTAAACAATGTTCATGGAATACGTTTTTCTGAAGTGTTTTAAATGTTACACTTGTTTCAGAACGTTCCGAGAAAATTCAAAAGTAACGTTTCCGTGTAAAGCTTGAAAAATGATACAATAAAACATTTCCTTGATATTTGCATAACCAAGATTCATCTGATTTAAAAAACTGCATGTTTTTTTAATGGGAACTTAATGAGAACATTAAGAAAACATTCCCAGAACATATTTTTGTTAACTAGAATTATAGACTCGTATTTGAGTTAAAAACATCTTAATGCTGGATTAGTTTCATCTTTTGTCTTCTCCAGATGTTAACTGATGGACTGTGGATTATTGTGATGCTTTTATCAGACTCTCATTCTGACGGCACCCATTCACTTCCATTGCTGAGACACATTTCTACAAACCTGATGAAGAAACAAACACATCCTGATCTCTGATGACCCGAGGATGAACACATGTTCAGCTAATTTTCATTTTACGGCTGAACTATTCCTCTAATGTCTGTTTACGAATGTTGAATTTGAAAAGGGATTCGTAGAGATGCTCTGGAGGATGAAGTTGACCCTCACAGCGCTTCATTTTTCAGTATCCATTTGGCCTCTACATTACATTCATCTTCTTTGACTCCGCAGCCCACTGGACTTAATTAATGAAGGGTTTGAGGAAGATGAAGTTCAAAGCAGCGACGTCACGCCACTATCACAGAATCCCAGGAGCCTGTTTGATGTGAATGCAGGCTCTTCACCTCGTCTCCCACCGGACTCGATTTTTGTTCTCAGTAACTCATCCGCGGCTCTCAGCGCTCCAGCTGTGGTCCTGCGGGAAAGAGCCTTTTGATTCCTCACGATCCCTTCAACCTCCTCCGCAGGCGGTCTGTAAACCTCGCTCATGTCGCTGCCTCCTCGTGACAAACGGCAAAGCATCGGGCCGCAGGAAAGCACAGATGAAAGCCGCAGGCCTCGAGAAGCGGTCAATATTAGACCTCTGGATATTCTTCAAACAGCATCTGATCTCATATTCAACAAGTGAACATAGGTGTTTGAAAATGAGTTTATTTGTCATATTTCATAAAGCTAAATTGAAAAATTCTGTGTGTAAAATCACAAAATTCAACATATTTTGAAATACAACTCCATACTGACAGCAGAGACAAATACAATTATTTGATTAATACACAAAAATGCTCCTTTAAAGGGATAGTTTGATCATAAATGATAATTCATGTTTAAATATGAAAAATTTTTTAATATTATTATTTGAATATATACAAAAGCAATTTAAGAGACAAATTCAGAAATTGCTAGTAAATAATTACAAAGAAACAGCTATAGCATGTGCTAATTAAATTAAACGTGAAATTTTGAAAGACTGAAATGGTATTAGAAGACTGAAATGCAAAATATATTCCAATAATCTTTATGCATAATTAAACTTTTTTTTTATTAATCGATATAGATTGAACAAGAAGTTGGCGTACAAGCAGTTTTCACTCAGAAATTGCTACACTGTAAAATCCAGTAGTTTACTTAGATATACATATTTATCTTTGCTTAGTTGATATACTTCTTATGTTTTATTAAGTTATAGCTCATTTTAAGGCGAATAAACTGACTTGCTACAATGACTCTGAGAAACTCTTTCTTAAAATAATTAATACAATCTCTATCTATATATATATATATATATATATATATATATCATATTATTATATGATATATTTTTTCCTTATGCATTCCAATTAATCTCAGTCAAACTGCAGTTGAGTTATTTTGATTATGTTAAAAAATAATGTTAAAAAAATACAGCTAACTAATACAATAAAACACAATAAAAACATGATTTATCTGTTTTTGAAAATAAACTCTTAAAAAAAATATATATATATATATATATATATTTGATTTGTGCGGCACTATACGAGTTATTTTTGACTGTTGAAGAGCTCTAAGTGCAGAATCTCATATTTAATGTGAGATTTTGTTGGGCGGAGTGAGCGTGTGCCAAATGTTTTTGCATTGGCAATGATTTATAAATGGGGCTGTATCTCCACCCTAAAGATGTTTTAATTGTCTAATTGCTTGATTGAAATCAGCCTGGTCCAGTTATTACTAAGAGCATTTAAATAGCCCCGGCATCAGTGCAGGTCATTGAGAGAAGAAAGAGCCGTTGAACAGTGATAGCTCTTAATAGAAGACGCTCGATTTCTGTCTAAATTTGGATGATTGCTCTTCATGGCTATGAAGGAGATTTGTGTTTGGAAAGGGCTCATTTTAGCCCTTTTCTTCTTTGCATTTCATGGACAGAGTTTAGGGAGGGTCGCTGTTGCTAGAGCCAGAATAGAGCCCATCGAAGTTGATGGTCCGACATTAGAGCCGATTGAGGTTGTTGGACCGAAATCAGGGCCGTAAGTACTAAATGGGCTTTGAAGTAAACCGAAGCATATACAGTCTGATCTGCTGATTGAGTTGTTTAAAGACCGCAAAAAGAAGCGCTAGAACTTTAACTGTAGCCCTGTTGGGAAACTCCAGCATATGCTGGTTAGGTATGTTTTGAAGAATAGCTGCTGGGTTGAGCTGATCCTTAGCTGGGTCATGTGCTGGTCCTAAGCAACTGGCTGGTGCTGATCCTTAGCTGGGTCATGTGCTGGTCCTAAGCAACTGGCTTGAACTGGTCCTGCGCAGATGGACCAGTTCAAACCAGCAGTCATGCTTCAAGAACATACCTAACCAGCATATGATGTTTTTTTCAGTAAGGAAGTCTATGGTAAAAGGTTATTGGACTGAGGTCAGGGCAGTAAGTACTAAATGGGCTTTGACGTAATCCCAAGCATATACAGTCTGATCTGCTGATTGATTTTAAAGACCATAAAATGAAGCGCTAGAGCTTTAACTGTAGCCCTGTTGGAAACCCCCCCCCCAGCGTATGCTGGTTAGGTATGTTTTGAAGAATGGCTGCTGGGTTGAGTTGGTCCTTAGCTTGGTCATGTGCTGGTCCTAAGCAACTAGCTTGTGCTGGTTTAAGTTGGTCCTAAACAACCGGCCGGAGCTGGTCTCGAACCTGGTGCTGGTGCTGGTAAGTTCACACAAACTGGCTGGTGCTGGTCACGAACCGGCTGGTGCTGGTCCTGCGCAGATGGCCTCAGGCCTCCTGGAGCTCAACACTGCAGCAGTCATGCTTCAAAACATACCTAACCAGCATTTGATGTTTTTTTTCAACAAGGAGGTCTATTGTGTTGAATCGGACCCACACATTTCTCTTTTGGTGTTTCTCAACACATTGGCGATCTTATGCTCTTAAATCTGACAGTCCCTTTCTGTGAATGTTCAGCCAAGATGTTCTGCTAATTCCTTATTGTCTCTGAACCTAAGTTTCTTTGTCCACAGCTTATTCACAGTGATGTTTCCTGCAGTGATCGAGTCTGGCTCTGATGCCAAATTGTGTGCAAGTCTCTTGAAACCTCAAGAGAGTCTCACCATGACCATTTCTCTGCTTGATGAGAGAGACCGGGCAACTCAACTTGTGCAGCAGAAATCTTCAAAACCATTTCACCGTTGCTTTAGTTTCCAGGTCTGCCATCATAAGACATGTGGCTTATCAATTGGTTTGTTGTACACTAAATGGACGTTTCTCTACAGGCTCCTCGAGTAAATGGCGAATCGGTGCAGAAGCTGAACGTGGAAGTTAAAGGGAGGGTCTTCAAAGTGACCGAAGAGAGGAAAGTAATGTTCAGACCTAACATGCCTTTAACCTTCATCCAAACAGACAAACCCATCTACAATCCAGGACAGACTGGTGAGCTACAAATGACCCTTGGATGATTACAGCTGAAGAAGTTGCATCAATGCTACAAGCTCTGATTGTATGTCGCATTATGTAACTAATGGGAGTGTTTATTGGTCTCTTTTTGCAGTAAATTTCAGAGTTGTTACCATGGATGCCAAATTTGTGCCTCTTGATCAAATGGTAAGAACCGATCTTTCATATTGAGTGATCTGAATGAATTGCAGTAATGCTTTATTTAGTTAGTCCACTTTAGACATTCTACTAACAGCAAGTAACTTTGGTACTACAAGTCAACTAGTAGTCATTAGTGTATTAGTAGACTGTCTGCTTAATATCTTAACATTTTATTTTGATGGGTCTACAGCATGCTATGAGAAGCTTTTGCAAGTATATAAACTTATTCTACTAAACCTTCCCTAACAATCTACTCTGAGAATTTGTTGACATGTAGTTGCAAAGTTACTTGTAGTTGGTAGCATGTCTAAAGTGGACTATGAAAATAGTGTGACCCAACTTGCAAGTCTAATGAAGTTTCTTTGTTTGAAACTTCAGTCCCTCACACTGTGCAATTACTTTTTTTTTTTTTTTTTTTTTAATGTTGCTGCATACTCAGTTTTTTAATATTCCTGTGTTTGTCTTGCAGTACAGTCAGGTGGTTGTGGAGGTGAGAATTTGCTCTGGTGCAAGTGGTGTGGATTCAATATTTCGCTTTGTTCAGTTTTTCTGAGCTGTTAATTGTTTCACTAGGACACTCATAAGAACCGGATTGGTCAGTGGACCGATGTTTCCTCAACGAGATGGATTTTACAGCTTTCTCACAAGTTAAACCCTGAGGCTCAGGTTGGGATGTATACACTGAGGGCTTTTATTGGTGAACAGATGTTTTTGCATCTTTTTGAGGTGAAGAAATACGGTAAGTCATGGAGTACAATGATTGGTTGTTGTACAATTGCACAGAGATCTTACTCTAAAAGTGTTTTGTTTTGGTTTAGTTCTACCAAAGTTTGATGTGACCGTAAATGCACCACAGGTGTTTAGTGTGGGAGATGTGGGATTGAAAGTTGAAGCTTGTGCCAAGTAAGTGTAAGATTATATTTTTCTTGGACTGTCTTTTGGTTGCTCAATTCTTGATCTGCCCCCCCCACTCACTACTTCTATCTCCTTTCGTCCAGATACACGTATGGTCAGCCTGTACCTGGTCAAGTGTTGGTGGAAGTGTGCCGTGAACCAGTTTATACATTAATAGCAGTTCCTGGTCTTACTCGCCAATGCCTGACTAAAACTGCTAGGGTGTGTGACTACACAGTAGCCTTGGAGAATGATTTTTTTTTTTCTGCTTGAACTCTACTTAAATCTGATTATCTCTGCTGTACTACCAGATGAATGATGCTGGCTGTGCCCCTCTTATTGTCGACACATCAGTGTTTTTCAACACAAGATTTGAAGATCATCTGCAAGATTTGTTTAGTGTTACTGTGAATGTCACTGAGGAGGGAACAGGTGAGCTATTGGCTAATTTGAACCAGCAGTACATGTTTGAAGGACATGGACTTGTTTATTCGGTCTGTCCTTGCTTGTTTTTCCCCAGGTGTAGTGATGTCAAAATCTGCAATAGTGTCAATTACGTTTGAACTCGGCAAGGTCACATTTTTGGAGCTCCCAGATTATTTTCAAACTGGAGGAACAATCAATGGAAAGGCAAGTACAAGCTCGTCCCTTACAATGCATTGTATGTGTCAACCATCCCCCTTTATGGCAAAATCATTAGGTTATTAAGGAAAGATCATGTTCCATGATGATTTGGTAAATTTCCTACTAAAAATGTATCTAAATTCAGTAAAATGCATTGCTAAGAACTTAATTTAGACTACTTTAAAGGCAACTTTCTGTTTTTCCTCTGATTCCAGACTTTCAAATAACTATCTCTGCCAAATTGAAAGCTTATTTATTGAGCTTTCAATTAAAAAGGTTGACCCTTATGACTGTTTTTTGATACAAGGTCACATTTGGTTTTATTTCCCAACCTTAATCTTTCCAAACAGATATCGGTGTCTAGTTTAAATGGGACGCCAATCTCAAACAAAGTGGTGTATCTGCTGGATGGTAACAGCCAGCCCACCAAAATGCTGCTGAGTCTGACTACAAACCAAAATGGCCTGGCCACATTCTCTCTCAAAACTGCCAATCTTCCTAAAGCTGCTCTGAATCTGGTGGTACGACTTGCTCTTAATATAAATCTGGGGTCACCCGGCTTAGTCCTGCAGAGTCCACCTCTTATACCACAAAGCTCAATCAGCTAATTAAGGTCTTACTAGGCTTTCTAGAAACGTCCCAGCAGGTGTTGGTGGGATTTTGGTTAACTCTGCAGGACCTACTGGCCCTCCAGGATAGAGTTTGACTCCTGTTTTAAATAAAGACTTTTCTTGAAATAAACCAATTCCATTTTTTGTTTTTCTCCAGGCAAGTGCAACTAAAGACATTGTTTATAGTTACAAGTCTGCATACTTTGCTACCGATACGAGGGTTGTTCAGTTTCTCCAAACTGGTTCTCCCAACATCCAAGCGAGTAGTGAACTGAGCATAGTAAAGCTTGATCAACCACTGAAGTGTGGTGCTACGTTTCCTGTAACCATCAAGTATTCGATTGTTGGAGAGACTGGCAGCTACAGTGCTGATGTCATATATATGGTAAGTGGACATTTAGCTTTTAAGTGTCCCTGTTATGGGATTTTGAGATTCCCCCAACAACAGGTTGACATGCACGCAAGGTCAATTTTAATTTGCTCAACGATTAATTTTTCTAAACCCCTTTGCATGACACTAATCTGCAGTGATTGCTTTGATTAAATTAATCCGTGTTGGTAAGAGCAGTACTACTGTGTACAGCGTTACTGGAGGAAATGGCTATTTTTACCACTCCAAAAGTGACGGTTAAAAAAAGGCTCCTCTTAAGTGATTCAGAGTCTTTTTTTTTTTTTATTCGTCACATACTCAATTATACAGGACATAATTTTTTGGGGGGAGAGACAGTAACTTTATACACTTTGCACTAAGATTTAAAACTTTGCAGGATGTCTTGATCCACTTAGAGCCGTACACACTGCATGAAAGGTATTAAAAAAAATGAATGATAGGGGAATTTTAAAAATGACTTCACCGTTCTGTCCAGCTTTTATGCACCTTTTGTCTTCTGTCAGGTCTTGTCCAGAGGAGTGATCGTTCTGCATGGATTTAAGACGGTCACCGCGAGGGCTTCTGATACAGTCACAAGTGGCTCGGTGTCATTCCAGCTGTCTGTTGGTGTCAATATGGCGCCAGAAGTGCAGATTCTGGCCTACTGCGTTCTGCCCAGTGAGAATGTAGTTGTTGCAAGTGCATCTTTTGACACTGAAACGTGTTTCCAAAATCAGGTATGATGTGTACTAGTATCTCGCTTCATGTGGGGACTTGTGACGTGTCCTCCAGCTTGAGCTGGTTCTTGTTCCAGGTGTCTCTGAAGTTTTCTCCAGCTACGGCGGTTCCTGATGAGGATGTTGCTTTGACTGTCTCTGCTCAAGCTGGATCCCTGTGTGGCCTCAGCGCTATAGATCAGAGCGTCCTGATCATGGAGTCGGGAAGGCGTTTGACTCCTAAAAGGGTATCCATGTGCTATTTATTTGATTCTTATTGCACTGATGTTGATGGCTCAATTGGACAAACCTGAGCTATTAAAGCCTAGTTCAGAATATCAATCCAAATTTGTGACTCTCCGAATGGAATCTGATTTGGTCTGAACGAAGCTTGTTGTAACATACTGAATTGTGCATTTAATTCAACATTGCAACATATCAAGGACTGTTTCATGGTCCCAGGTGTTTGACTTGCTCCCGAGGCTATCAGGTTACCCAAACAGTGTTGAGGATGAAGCAGAGTGTCTACTCTTTCGACCCCGTCCCGTTAAGCCTACGTTTAATCACGCCTACGCAACTTTCAAGGTAAAAAACAGCGTTTACTTTAGTCACTGAATACTAATGACTCCTTGACTTTAAATCTGTCGTGTTATGACTTGTTACACTCACAGAGCATGGGAATGAAGATCGCAACCAATATCGCCGTTCTAGACCTTCGTTGCAGGGAGTATCAAAACATCCGTGAAGGTAGGTCTACACTCTATAGAGGTGTTTCACGATGCCATAGAATAACCTGTTTGATAAAAGCTGCTTTGTGGTGAAAGGGTTCTTCAGATTATAAAGGTAAGAGATGGTTTGTGGAACCAAAAATGGTTCAATGTCATTGCTTGATGAGCCTTTGAAGCACCTTTATTTGAGTATGCGATTGGTAGTTCTTTCCATAAAAGCAACTTCTGCATTGAGTTATGGGAGGTTATTCCTCTTTCTTTGTGGATCTGCAAGTTGCATGGTTAATTGTGTATGTCCGCACCCATTGATGTGTTGGCTACTGCTTCTCCAGGCGAAGAAGCAGCTAGAGGCAAGAGCTTTTTTGACGTGACTTTCAGGACTTACTTTCCTGAAACATGGATCTGGCAGCTTTCTCAAGTGGGGTTAGTGCGGCACCTTGTACCTGCATCTAATACCACTTGCCTTTTTTTTTATAAACTTTCTCTCTTCTGCTATCCTTCAGAGTCACTGGATCTACAAGAGTTCCTCTCAAAGTTCCTGACACCATCACCACTTGGGAGACAGAGGCGTTCTGCTTGTCCTCCAAAGGTTTTGGTTTGGCTCCTCCTGTTAAGTTGACCGTCTTCCAGCCGTTCTTCTTGGAGCTCTCCCTGCCGTACTCCATCATCCGTGGGGAGTCTTTTGAGCTGAAGGCCACCGTCTTCAACTATCTCTCCAAGTGCATCATGGTCTGGATTCAGTTTTTATTACTATAAATGACTAGGGTTGGTAATCGCAAATCTATTCCGATACTTGTTGTAAAATTTCGATTCCTGTGTGCATTTATTTATCTGTGACAACCCAACCTAGCGATCTGCCAGAACCTTGCCCACTAACTGAAGCGCTCAAGTTTGGCTACACTTGCGATCAGATACCAAAAAAGCCATATAATATCTGTGATGGTTAAACATGTTGCAAGAGAGATGTCACCACCAACATGGCAAAGCACTTTAAATTAAAAGATCTCAAACACCAATGTAATTCTATTCCTATACTACAACGATCCTGTCATTTTTCAACCTTTGACATGTGTGATCACAGCATTGTGATCAATTGGTTCGTCCATGCACCGCATGACCTTTTGTGCACTTAAATTTGCATTCACGTTGCCATTGACCTAAAGAGAGCAGCTGTCATCTTTCATGAATTGATAGTGGTCACATCCTTATAGAAACACCCACCTGGAGGGTAAAAGGAAGCTGTGCTCCAATGACCACCAGTTAGTTTTACAGTTTGCATTTGGTAATTTAGTGAAACGCAGATATTAGAAGGCAAAATTCAGGAAACCCTCATTGACGTATGTTTTGTACAGGCAAGCAGATGAAGCCAAAATAGAATCTCAATGTGCCAAGTTAATCTAGAATCATGCAGCTCTATTTTGCGCTCAAACGGCTCTTTAAGAGTTCAGTTTTTGTAACCTGTTGACTTTGTTCACGGTATTCCACTAAATGCTTTACAAAGACACGGAATAAAGGTTTTAATCTCATTGGAATCAGAATTGATAATGAAACGATACCAACCCTATGAAGGACCATTATGGAAGTCTTTTGTCTTTACTCAATGTGCACTGATTGTTTCCTTGACAGGTTCAAGTGAATCCAGCTCGATCCCCTGCCTTTACTCTTCAACCTTTTAATGAGCCATATTCATCCTGTCTCTGTGCCAATGGGAGAAAGACCTTTAAATGGGTTCTCTCAGCTTCTGTTCTCGGTCAGTGTAGTTGAGATTTATTTTTCTTCTAAATTGAGGTTTATGCAAGATTGCTCACTTCTGGTCTGTACTAAAGGAGCGGTCAATGTGACGGTGAGTGCTCAGGCTGAACGATCACAGTCTCGATGTGGCACGGAGGTCGTGATTGTGCCGGAGAAAGGACGCATTGATATAGTCACTCGAAGTCTACTTGTTCTGGTTAGTGTTAACCAGCCTTCTGGAGTTTGATCATATAGCTCATTCTGCTTTACTAATGTGAGTTTTGTGTTTTAAAGCCTGATGGAGTTGAAAGGATCTTCACCCAGAGTTGGCTACTGTGTCCAAAGGGTTTGTTTGAACTCAATGATTCCCAAATACATCCTTGTATGACTGTACACTAGCTTAGTACTCGGTGCTGATCAATTCTGTTCTGTCCACAGGGAGTGTCGTTTCTGAAGATGTGACTTTGACTTTTCCAAAAAATGTGATCCCGGGATCAGCCAGATGCTCCGTTTCAGTCATTGGTAAAGCAGTTCATGGAGTAGAAACATGTGATGTTTGGCAGGACAACTCTGTTTCTAATGCAAGTTTGTATATGCTTCTCATAGGGGACTTAATGGGTCGTGCACTGAAGAATCTGGATAAACTATTACAGATGCCAACTGGCTGCGGAGAGCAGAGAATGATTTCTCTTGGTCCCAATATTTACATCCTACAGTATCTGGAAGTCACCGGACAACTCACCGCAGCCATCCGACTGACCGCCACCGCTTACCTTCAGAGTGGTATGGATGAGCAGATCCATTTTAAATGCGTGGGAGACTTAACCCTTGTGCGTCAATTTACGTTCCAGTTTAAGGACAACAATATCGGTGTCATAAAATGTAAAGCTTGGGAATGTAGAGGTGGGATTTGTTCAGTATAATTTCTCTATCAAACCTTACAGGTGTACACATTTTTTTGTATTTAGGATGCATGCAAACCACACACTGACATGCATACCCACACAATTTTAGCTGCATGGTTTATCCAATCGATTCTAATGTGCATACAAAACAATTATCTAAACTACGAAAATAAGGTTGCACAAGGGTTAATTTCAAGCAGGGTTTAGTCCTTCCATCAGAGCATGTCGGACTGTGTACCACCCTTGACCAGTTTTCATGACTTTTGCCCTAATCAGGATACCAAGGACTACTGAACTACAGACACAGTGACGGTTCATTCAGCACGTTTGGATATGACGAATCAAACACATGGTGTGTTATGTGCTGCTGTTCTAGTCTTGTGTACAATCTGTTGTGGCACCAGTGTTTTGTATGTTCAGTTTGTCAACTTCTCCACGGCTAGGTTGACCACCTTCGTCATGAGGTCGATTGCCCTAGCGAGACCGTTTATCTTCATTGATCCGAATGTCCTTCAGAGTGCTAAAGACTGGTTGATGAGCAAGCAGGGTTCAGACGGCTGTTTCGTGCAACAGGGTACTTTGTACCACAACGACATGAAGGTAAACTAAAACTAGACTTGAGGCCTGATGCTGTTCATCTATTAATGTGCTTTTGTGTTTAGGGTGGAGTTGGTGATGACGTGACCATGACCGCCTACGTTGTTGCATCACTGCTTGAACTTGGCATCCCCGTTACGGTAAACCTCTCCAGCACATGAGCTCTTTGCAGATGACCTTCCTCTTCTGGACAATTGCAGTTTACAATTTTAGCTATTTCTCCAGGATCCAGTCATCACCAATGCTCTCTCTTGCTTGAGGCCTGTCGTTGGGAACCTTGGGAAACACTTACGCCACGGCTCTGCTCGCCTACACCTTCAGTTTAGCAGGAGAGACCAACACTCGAGCACAGCTGTTTACTATCTTGGACAACCGTGCCATTTCTGAAGGTGGGGTTTTAACAGACTACTGAGACATTGACTCCCTCTGTCAGTGCATTGATGAAACTAACAGTTGGTTGTGCCAGATTTCTTTAGTTAAACAAGAGAACTAAAGTCCCTGCATTTGAAAACAGTAAGTTCTCGAGGTGAATGCTTACCTTGACTCTAGGGATCAAATTATTAAAAGTCAAGAATCTTGGTGTGAATTTGAAGATGGACTTTAGTTTCAGTAGTTGTCAAAGCAGTAACTAAATTGGCATACTACCATCTCAGAAACATTACAATAATTTAAATGTTTTGTTTCCAGTCAAGAAACTTGTTCATGCCTGTATCACCAGCAGGGTGGATTATTGTAATGGTCTCCACACTGGGCTTCCAAAGAAGACTATTAGACGACTGCAGCTCCTCCAGAACGCTGCTGCCAGGATTCTGACTAGAACAATACAGAGCATATCACACTGGTCCTTACAGTAAAATCAATCCTAAATGTAACGAAGCCAAAGTACTTTTGCTTGTTTATAAATCACTCAATGGCCTAGGACCTAAATGCATTGCAGATATGCTCACTGAATATAAACCAAACGGACCACTCAGATCAGTAGGATAGTTAGAAGGGTTCGCACAAGACGAGGAGAGTCCGCTTTTAGCAATTTTAGGATCTTTTAGCAAAGAGACTCGGAATGCTGTTCTCCAGTGTGCCAAAATACGGGTTGGCTGAAAACAAACAGAATCTTAGGATGGCAAAGATGACCATGAAGAGAAGCTGCAGTTGAAATCAGTTTCCAGAAGCTAAAACCTTGGCCACATTTAAGTCCATAATCCACTTCTCTGTTTAGCTTTGCATTTGCTGAAAGAGCACGGTGCTGCGTCCCAACTGATCACACTCAATTTTATGTATAATTTAAGTTTTAAAATCCTTGTTTACTTGTGTAACACACTTTGCATTACCATAGTGTATGACACTTGCCTTGCCTTTGTTCATCAGGATCTTTCTCTCATCTGTTTCTAAGGCACTATGCTCCATTGGTCTCAAACTACACCTGGTAATACTCTGGCGGTGGAGATCAGCTCTTATGTGCTGCTAGCAGTTCTCTCTGCACAGCCTCTCACGATGGCTAATCTGGGCTACGCTAAACGCATTGTCGACTGGCTCATGACCCAGCAGAATCCTAGTGGAGGCTTTTCATCCACCCAGGTGACTCTGATCACCAAAAATGAGTGCCATCATCCATATCTGAGGGGTGTTTTAATCTGGTGCTTGTTTCTTAGGACACTGTGGTGGCTCTTCAGGCTCTCTCTCTGTACTCCACTAAAGTGTTCAGCTTGGAGGGCTCCAGCGTTGTAACCGTACAGTCCTCTGTGGCCGGAGGAGACTCGTATAGCTTTGATGTGAATCGGGACAACAGGCTGCTGTATCAGGAGAAGCCGCTGAAGAATGTTCCAGGCAAATATGGCGTTAAAGCAAAAGGATCCACTTGTGTGTCTGTGCAGGTCTGTATCTTCACCCTGCCTACGTTTATATGAACCTCAGTAATCTAATTTACTTTATTCTGAATAAGACAATGTTATGGTTAATATAACATG
This sequence comes from Ptychobarbus kaznakovi, assembly GCA_027422405.1. Taxonomy (NCBI): domain Eukaryota; kingdom Metazoa; phylum Chordata; class Actinopteri; order Cypriniformes; family Cyprinidae; genus Ptychobarbus; species Ptychobarbus kaznakovi. The sequence goes on from JAPDDN010000044.1 coordinate 50,617, forward strand.
TTATAATAAATGGATCGATTAATGTTATTACGTCCACTCGAATGCCATCCAATGACCCTTCCAGAATTTCATGTATAACATGTAGTTCGTTATGATGCCATACAGTTTTGGGGGTTTCATTTTTAATTAACAGATTTAAAGTGCAGTTAATTATTTGTAATGCAAATGGATGACATACAACTTGAAGCCATGCTCTTTTGTTTGCTGTCAAACGGTTGACCACTGACGTGTATCCTATCGCAAACTGCGGCAAAGTCCTACATGACTTTTTTTTTTTTTTTAAGCCAAAATATCTTAAATCAAGGATTTTCTATACTAGTTGTTTTCAGAAAAACAGTGCATTTAGCTTGAAACATGCAAAATATGCCAATGGGGTAAGCAAGTTTTATATCAAACAGAAATGTATTGTTTACCCCGTTGCTTGATTTATTTGCTTGTTTCATGCAAAAACTCCCCTTTCACTTGTTTTATGAAAACAAGATAGTTTATTTGTCTAGAAAATCCTTGATTTAGATTTTGTCTTGTTTCCAGCCAAAATATCTAAGATGTGCATTTCTATACTGCACTTCAATAATGTGACTAAAATAGGAATACTCATGTCTTAGATTTGTTTACCTTGAGTATGACTTTAAGGTAATAATAAAAAACATCTGTTTGCATGGTAAATTCTTAATCGGGGTATTGTCGTCTATGTAAACCTACTTGCTGTTTCTGTGGTGCATGGCCTAATTCTGTGTCTTCACTCTGCATACTGCAGGTTGTGTGTTTCTACAACATCCCAACCCCTGTTAAAGTAGCCAGGACATTGAGTCTCGAAGTGAAGGTTACTGGAGACTGCCAACCGCTTGAAGCCAATCTCATGTTGAGGTTCACGGTGAAGTAAGAAGAGCTTTGTCTTGAAACCAGCTCATGTTTAACTCTTTAAAAAGGGAAGCCGCTTTCTTGATGCCTAAACCTTGTTATTTCCATGTTCAGATACGATGGCCCAAAGTCGAGCACTAACATGGTTATAGTGGACCTTAAGCTCCTGTCAGGTTTTGTGGCAGATACGTCACTGGTTCGTATGCGTTAAGATTATTTGGAAAATCCGGAGATGTTTGAGGCTCCATGTAATTGTGTAGCTAAACGATGATCTTCCCCTCAGCTTGGATCCTCACCGGATTCATTCGCGCTTCTAGTGGAGAGGGTTGACACCGTAGATGATCATGTTCTGGTGTATCTGAAAGAGGTGAGGCCATACACTGGATGTATTCACAGACTGCCCTCTTGTGTGCTGCTGCTCATCCTTTCGGTCTTGCAGGTTCCCAAAGGCGTCCCCATGAGTTACAATCTACAGCTGAAGCAGAGTTTCGACTGCAAGAATCTCAAGTCAGCGGTGATCAAAGTTTATGACTACTACCAACCAAGTATGCTTTCATCCTGATCATGCTTTGCTCTTGGCTGAATTCTGTTGAACATGACCCAACTCACTTTCTTTGAATCTTTTCAGGTGATTCCTTTGAGACCACCTACACCTCCCTGTCCATGATTTGATTCAGTTCTGGCTGCAGGGCACATGACTTAATAAAACCACTTTAATACAAGCAGTCTGATGCCTTTTTTGTTCCTGATCTAGAAGCGTTTAGGCGGAAAACTCAACCTTTACAATATTTGTTTCTATATGTAACCCTGGCGCACAAAAATAGTCATAAGTAGCAAGGATATATTTGTAGCAATAACCAACAATACATTGTATGGGTCAACATTATCCACTTGTTATACCGAAAATCATTAGGATAATAAGATCATGTTCTATTGTAAATATCAACTTAATTTTTGATTAGTAATATGCATTGCTAAGAACTTGATCTGAACAACTTTAAAGGTGAATTTCTCTTTCTTTTTTTGCACCCTCAGATTTTCAAATATTGTCCAATTATAACAAGCCATACATCGAATGGAAAGATTGTTTAGAACACTTTTTTTTATGGAAATGTATTGGATAATTGTAATAACTATATGCAATTAACTTAAAATTCTAAATTTATAGTTCGGTTTAAAGATAAATGAACTTATATTTGGATGCACTGTAAAAAAAATTAAGTTTGTATACAACTTTGTTTTGCTGTCATAACTTTAGATGAAGCATTGTCTTTTGTTGCAGTAACTCAAATGTTAAATTTCAATGCAACCTGGCTTAATTTTTAGTATGCTTATGCAATGCATATTATGAATAAAACTTAATCATACAAATAATTAACTATATAGACTAAGAACTACTACAGAAACTGCATTTGGCAGACACTTTTATCCAAAGTAATTTACACTTCAAGGTATTGATGCATTCACTGGGAATCAAACCCATGACCTTGGTGTTGCGAGCGCCATGATGTCGGTGTCATTTCTGAAGTTTGCAGGGTGCATCACATTTGTTTAATGAAAAATAGCAGCATGAATATCGTGCCTAACATCTCGTGTGCATCTTAAAGAGCGGGTTTGGAGAGTAAATGATGACCGTGTCTCCTGCAGTGTGGACACTGATGTACTTCTAGTTGTCATATAAAGCAGAAGGTGTTATCGGTGTAATTAGAGCCATGCTGACGTTTCCAGACGAGTCTGGAGTTTAAAAGGGCTCTTGATGAGACGGTGGTTGTGTTTTGTGTGCGGACAGGTTCAGCTGGTGTCTCTGTTAATGTGGCGCAAGTACAAGGAACGAGAATTAGTCAATTAAATGTGAAATGTCACTGACAAGCCTTTATCGTGTCACGCACTTGTGTGTCTGGATTCATCTAGTCGCTGGTTTAATAAACAAAAGATGAAATAACCGCAGAATTACATCTCAGTGCATACTTTTTTCACCAAAAAATAATTTGCATCCAGCCACAGTACGTTATAATTAGTGCTGTCAAACGATTAATCACATTCAAAAAAAGTTTTTGTGTGTGCTGTGTATATTTATTATGTATATATAAATAAACATGCATGTATATTTCATAAAAATGCTATGATTATATACACAGAACACGCATTATATGCAAATAAAAACTTATTTTGGATGCGATTAATCGTTTGACAGCACGACTTATACATTGTTTTTTTTTATACTTTAGCATTTTAATGAATAAACTATCCTATTTATTTTTTTTAACAGTGATTTTTTTGTTTTTTGGAACGAGTCATAATTAACCGTGGATTCAATATTGTTGTCAAATAATTTCAATATGTTGCATGTTTAATGCATGAGTTGTTATCTGTGATATAAATACAATTATTGCATTGTCATTTTTTTTCATTTCACAGCCTGATCGTGTATATTTATATATACTGTATGTGTACTGTATGTGTATATATATTCTGTGTATATAACTTATTTTAGTTAATCTAGTTTCCGAGGCAATATTTCTTATTTTCATCTTGTTTAACTTATTTACTAAAATAACTAAAACTAAATCTGAAATAAAACTTTTATAAAAGCTAAAAAAAAGACAAAGGAATATTTATAAGTATATATTAAATATATATTTCATTGCAACTAGTTGCTAAGGCAACATTTCCTATTTTCGTTTAGTTTGACTGTACTATGTATAAAACCATTTATAAAAATAGCTGCATAATTTAAAATGATTAAAATAATAAACTACCCCAAAAAACACAACTTAAACTATCAAGATTCTGAATAAAATTAAAATTAAAAATAAAAAAAAAAAGAACATGCTTGAGAAACGAGGATGGGAGAAACACATCAAAGCATATGCAATATCCACCACCATATATTTATCAATGTAAACAAATGTATCACACATTGTTCATATAATCATATTATCATGTTTTCCAAACAGTTTGCACACTTGGCTTGATGTCCTTCTCTCTGACAGTGTTTTTGGGTTTGTCCCGCTGGTGTCATCAGGTGAGTTTCACCTGCCGCTGATGTTTTCTGAAGGATTCGCCAGCAGAACTTCAGTCTCCGAGCATCAGTAGATGTATGGCATGAGATGAAGATCAAGCAGCAGAACTTCAGTCTCCGAGCATCAGTAGATGTATGGCATGAGATGAAGATCAAGCAGCAGAACTTCAGTCTCCGAGCATCAGTAGATGTATGGCATGAGATGAAGATCAAGCAGCAGAACTTCAGTCTCCGAGCATCAGTAGATGTATGGCATGAGATGAAGATCAAGCAGCAGAACTTCAGTCTCCGAGCATCAGTAGATGTATGGCATGAGATGAAGATCAAGCAGCAGAACTTCAGTCTCCGAGCATCAGTAGATGTATGGCATGAGATGAAGATCAAGCAGCAGAACTTCAGTCTCCGAGCATCAGTAGATGTATGGCCTGAGATGAAGATCAAGCAGCAGAAATTCAGTCTCAGAGCATCAGTAGATGTATGGCATGAGATGAAGATCAAGCAGCAGAACTTCAGTCTACGAGCATCAGTAGATGTATGGCATGAGATGAAGATCAAGCAGCAGAACTTCAGTCTCCGAGCATCAGTAGATGTATGGTATGAGATGAAGATCAAGCAGCAGAACTTCAGTCTCCGAGCATCAGTAGATGTATGGCATGAGATGAAGATCAAGCAGCAGAACTTCAGTCTCCGAGCATCAGTAGATGTATGGCATGAGATGAAGATCAAGCAGCAGAACTTCAGTCTCCGAGCATCAGTAGATGTATGGCATGAGATGAAGATCAAGCAGCAGAACTTCAGTCTCCGAGCATCAGTAGATGTATGGCATGAGATGAAGATCAAGCAGCAGAACTTCAGTCTCCGAGCATCAGTAGATGTATGGCATGAGATGAAGAGCGCTCCAAAGCCTGTTTATTTGGAGACATTGAGCTTTTCACAACGGGTTTGTTTGGCTGCAAAGAAAGAAACGCCGCCGTCCAGCGAGATCAAGCAGCAGAACTGAACTAAAGCCCTCAAAACGCTCTTCAGATCCGTTCGAGTATAACCAAACCAAACTCAGAAAACCACTGAACAAACCCTCAGAACTGCAACTCACCACGGCATAATCAAATCTTGTTTTTCTTTATTAAGGCAATATAGTTTTTTCATACACTGGCCAGTTTGAAATGTTGGTGTGCTCATTCATCTAACGTTACCAGTCGAATGCTGTCAACTATAAAGCGGATCAATGTATTTCAACGCACGCAATGTTTTTCTTCGGAAAGAATAACTCATTTTTGCAACAGGATGGATCATCGTTTCTCAGATAAGAACTCTAAGATGATTTCTTTGGTGTAAAATCAAGGACTAGGTTTCGATAATTGTTGTTTTTTTCTTTCTCTATTCTATATAATTAATTTGTCCCTTGAACATATTTTCAATGGGTGCATAAACGTAACAAAAAGACAAAATAATTACTGTTTGCTGAAGTTCATATATTGCTTTATTTGATCTTAGTAAAAAACAAAACTCATTTGTGGCTAATCTAAAAAAAGGAAAGAAAGAGAAGTTACACAGTATTAACAATCAAGGGGATGAAAACTTTTGAACGGAGTCATTATTATAAATTAAACTATTATTTTCTCTAGTGGACTACATGCAAACATTTTTTATGTGAAATATCTTATTCAGGTCAGTACTAAATAAACAATAGCATGCATTTTGTATGATCCATCTTACTTGGTAAAATAATCAACATTTTGCAGATTCTGAAAACTTTTGACCTCAACTGTATATACTCATAGATTGATGTGAGATCAGTGTTTCTAATGCTTCAAATGCTTTATAGAACAGAACACCAACGTTTATCTGAATCACGAAAAGCACTGAATCGGGTTGATCTTAAGAAATGGTGATAAGAATAAAGAATATAAATATAGAGCGAGAGGCAGCATCTGGTGAACGCACGACTGAATCTTATGAATAGATCAATCATGTAAAGGTCAATGGAAACGGCTTCTCTATTGAATCAGTGAGTTGATAACCAAATCGAGACCCTTATTCGGTGGCCATAAGATTTGGGAATAAAATCTGATGATATTGTAGCTAGAATTGCTTTCAGATGCGGATAGGATGCAAAAAGAAAAGATGGTATCCAGCGTTTATGAACTGGACAGATTTTAGTGTTTGCACAGATTCTGTGAAAGTTTCATGTAGGCCTATTATTTATCTTACACAACTCATGGGCGTCTGTCTCATGACAAAGCCGACAGATTCCCGGAAACAAGCCTCTGCCGATGTGAATCTGAGATGAATGTGTGCCAGGGACTTTTGGCACAATGAGAGATAAATGCAACGAGAAACGTCTGATTGCTCTCTATGTGCATCATGCATATGCAGGTTCATGAATGCTCATCCTACTTTTTATTTTATTTTCATCATGCATATCTTAATCTAAAACGATGTGCAGTGCAAAAACGTCTTTTGGTGTTTTATATCGTACCATGAGCAGCTTTGCTTATTCTCCGCCGGTGATGATGATGTTGTGTAAAAAACCCCTACAGAATTATGTCCTTTTTACATTTCTTTTGGTCAAAAATAAGGACAAATGGACATCAGCATGCAAAAAATGCTTCAGTTTTGTGTTTTTTTTTTTAATTTATTTAATAAGTTATTTTTGAAGTTTGGAATTTGAAGTGAGAAATTATTGAAATTGACTGCAGTGAATGGGTGCCGTCAGAATGAGAGTCTGATAAAAACATCACAATAATCCCTTTTCACTGAGGAAGAGTTATTATGGACTCGCATTTGAGTTAAAAACGTCTTAATGCTGGATTAGTTTCAGGTTTTGTCTTCTCCAGATGTTAACTGATGGACTGTGGATTATTGTGATGTTTTATCAGACTCTCATTCTGACGGCACCCATTCACTGCAGTGCATCCAAGTAATTTTTCACTCAAATTCCAAACTTCAAAAAAACTGTATTAAATAAATTAAAATAAAAAAACACAAAACTGAAGCATTTTTTGCATGCTGGATGTCATTTGTCTTATTTTTGAGCCAGAAAGAAATGGTAAAAAGGACATATTCTGTAGGTGTTTTTTAATATTCACAGTGAGCTGGTGTGGATGGAAAGAGCCGTGTAAGTGAATTGGTTTGACTGATGTATTCAGCGGAAGTCGCAGCACTTGTGCGGTAAGTGATCTTGTCTAAAGGCAATCACAATGCTTTTAATGCTCCATTTGAGCGGCTCGTCCTACATCACTGAGGAAGATGCGCTTCAAGACGACTGTGATATAACAGCAATTTTTCATCACAATGAGGCAAATGCAACCTCAACACAAAAACATCCAAGATTAGTTGCTTTTCATGGAGTACTGGGAACATCATCTGTTTGGATTTAATCCACAATACACTCATCATCCTGAAGTTTATT
>JAPDDN010000563.1:0-23533 GCA_027422405.1 Ptychobarbus kaznakovi
TGATCGATCTGTCTGTCTGTTGTTCTGTCTATCCGTCGTGATCGATCTGTCTGTCTGTTGTTCTGTCTATCAGTCGTGATCGATCTGTCTGTCTGTTGTTCTGTCTATCAGTCGTGATCGATCTGTCTGTCTGTTGTTCTGTCTATCAGTCGTGATCGATCTGTCTGTTGTTCTGTCTATTGTTCTGTCTATCAGTCGTGATCGATCTGTCTGTTGTTCTGTCTATCAGTCGTGATCGATCTGTCTGTCTGTTGTTCTGTCTATCAGTCGTGATCGATCTGTCTGTCTGTCGTTCTGTCTATCAGTCGTGATCGATCTGTCTGTCTGTCGTTCTGTCTATCAGTCGTGATCGATCTGTCTGTCTGTTGTTCTGTCTATCAGTCGTGATCGATCTGTCTGTCGTTCAGTCTATTGTTCTCTCACTGTTTTGGCTCAGAGCGTCACGTTTCTCTCTCTGCTTTAATGAATTAAACACAGGCGTTTGTTGCCGTATGCAAATCCCTCTCCTGCGGCTCATTTGAATATGGAAATAACCTCAGAGAACTCAAAGAGTCTGCGGTGAGGGTTACAGCCAGTATCAGGTGTGATGTTCAGACACAACCCAATCGTACCGACCGTGGTCGACAAACTCCCACAATCCCACTGACACATGTTTCTGCCTGCCATTGTCACTCTCAGCTGCTGCAAGGCAAATAGCATGCAAATTTCCCACATCTCAGTGTCTCTCTCCCAAATCAGTCCCATCACTCATAAAGTTGACTGTTTTTCGTCTGGAGAACTTTTAAAACTCACTAGTAGTGAAACTTTTGACAAGACCCGCCTACTCAGACAGGAAGTGGCTGTTTGACAGACTTGTAAAGTGACCAACCACATTTCACTTTTTTATATAATGTTTATTAGTGTTTAAATCAAATAAGAGGGGTCCGTGGATGTGTCTAAAGTTGATTTGAGTATTCACACAGCACAATATTTACCCAGAGGAGCTGTTATTACCCCAGAACTGTGTGTGTAAGTATTAGTTCTGTCCACTGATTGACCTGCTATTATTAGAGACGTTCTGTCTTGATGTCTTACTGATTGAAAAGCCTGTTGGGATAGTGAAGAGACATCGCATACCTGCAGACAGTGAGACATGAGGAAATCTCATTTCAAACATCAGTAGCTCTGTGGCTTTTAAACACACGCTGATTCGTGTGTGTGTGTGTGTGTGTGTGTGTGTGTGTGTGTGTGTGTGTGTGTGTGTGTGTGTGTGTGTGTGTGTGTGTGTGTGTGTGTGTGTGTGTGTGTGTGTGTGTGTGTGTGTGTGTGTGTGTGTGTTTTCTGTCACATCTTGAAACATTAACTAACCGTGACACATTATTTCTGCAGCTTTACTGTAGGTTGGTTTTATTTGTTTATTAATATGATTTTATAAATCAGTCTGTAATACACATACACACACACAGCTCCGTTCTTCATGATCCAGCGATCTCCTGCTTCAGTTGCCTAGAGACCCATCTGCACTAAAAATTAAGATATTAATCCATAACCGGAGAACAAATATGACAGATGCAACCAAGCATGTTCTTATCTTTCACAATAGTTCATTTAAATTAAAACCACATTTATTGTTGCACATTTTCCTTAATGTTTTCATTTTACTCTGAAGGAAATGTGTTTTATTTGTTTTTTTATGCCGCAGGGGGGTGAAATGCAGAATTAAGGCCGGAAAGATGCTTTACATAAGGATTGCAAGTTTGCAGCCCTGTTGAATGCACTTGCATTACTGTGACTTTAATAAACCCCAAGATACAGAATTGCATTTGAATTTGAATCCAAGACAATAGAATTAAACTTAGAATTAAACGTTTAGAAAGTCTTGAAACTTAGAATTTTGTTATCACATTTAATAAATGTGTTTTTTTTTTTTTGAGGATAGGTATTTATTATTAAATTAATAATAATAATGATGATTTTGAAAATGTCCTGACATCAAAATAAAGATTAACAGCCTGTTTTCAACTTTTATTTGTCTATGGTTCCCAATGGCATTCATTCAATGTTTTCTATTTTTAAACAAGTACATTTATTAATTGTGCAAACATGTTTTTCCAAAGTGATTTACTAATGAGGAACATTGCAAGCAGTTTGTCACAGAGCCAATGATATCCATAGTATACAATGCCAAGTTTATTAGAAAGATAAAATGCAATTGTTTAATGGCCGTGGATTAGTTAAGTGCTTCCAAGCCTGAGTTTTATATTTACTCTTTTTAGTGACCCTGTGCAAACCACAGAATAGCAGTGACAAATATATGTTAATATGACTAATGCTTAAACACTGATACCTGATTGTGTCTTTAAGACAAGCACACAGCAGCTATTAAATGGCATTATTGTGGATTTTGTGCTTTATATGATGCAAGAGACTGGAATCCTGTGGAAACAGCACACATTTGTGTTGACATGGGACACATGCACACATTTTTCTACTCTTCTTGTTTTCTTTTTGCAGTCTGCCGGCTGGTGCAGGGCTCTAGAGTGGACCAATTTGGTCGCACATGCGACCTAATTTCTCAAGGGTGCGCTAACATAAAATCCTAGGTCGCACTGGTGCGTCCAGCCATTCGAGAAAAAAAACAAGTCTCGCGACTCTGAAAGTCTCTCTGTTGTTCAACAAGACACATACATTGGGCCCATCTTGGTCTAAAACCAATCAGAGATATTGAGGGCGGACCCCCCTCTGATGGCCGTGGTCAAGATATTCCTGTACATGTGTGTGCGTCTGAAAAATGTGTCCGTGTGCTGCTGCAGTCAGACACAGAGAGAGAGGTAAGTAATAAGATGCATGCAGTGTTGCAATTTCGCTAGATTTAGCGCCTTTTTAGCCCCCCATAGTGACTTTTTTTTTAAAAAAAACAACTAGTGACAATTCTAGCAAATTCTTGGACAAACTTTAGTGAGTCTCTGTGAGATTTTGTTGGTACTGCCGCGGCGGCGCGAGATCAGCACGCACGCGGCTCTTTCTCTGCATCGGCTCTGTTCAGTGAACGTCTGAGAGGAGTAAAGAGATATTATTGTTCTTTAAGTTTGCATGCAAATATAGCTGAAATCACAGCACAGGAATTGTCTTGTCTTATATTGTGTATTATTTGTTTCATCAGCCAACGGCTCAATACAATTATAAATTTTGATTTTTGTGCAGACTAGCTTCTTGGAGGGAGAGCTGGTTATGTATTCTTAAAGGGCTGTTTTCAGTCACTATTTCATATTTATCCCAGTGACTGACAACAGAAACAGTCAAATTTATAAAGTAAAACTGTTTTATTGAGAATTTGGCTGCATTAATATACAGTATGAGAACAGAGAGACAATTAGACAGAACTGAACAGGTTTTTTTCTTTACTTTATTGTACTTTTAGTCATTAGCAGCCACTTTTATCCAAAACGACTTAAAAATAAGAAAAAGTAACTAAAATTAAAAAGTTAAAACTATAATTATTATATATACACATTTAAGAGATAAAGAAATTAAATAAAATGGACAAATGCATCCAACAACATTTCAAAACTAAACATTTAATTGAAAACAAAAATAAAGCTAAAAACAATTCAAATATTAATTCAAGAAAAGGTATGAGTATAAAAATGATTCTTACATAACACGAAAGGCCTAAGTATACTTATTTTTTACATAGTAAGAATTGGCTATAAAACTGTAATTACCTTATTTATATATATATATAATATAATGTTTAGTGAATTATTTGGTAGTCTGAGGTGGGATGGGGGCACCGGTTGTTTTATAGGTTTAAGGGGGGGTTGAGAAGCACTGCACTAGAGCATCCCTTCATTCAGACACATGGAAGATCTGATAAGACTCAGTGTAGAAGGGGCAAGTCTGGGGATGGTTGAGCTAGAGAGAGTGTGGTCAGTGGTTTAGCCAAGGCAAAGATCAAGAAGGACAAACTACAGGAGCTGGCCATCCGAGGGGCATGTGACCGCAATGGAGGATAGTCAATAAGTCATTGAGCCATGAGATGTTCAGTTTGAAGCCCTTAAAACACTTAATTTAGATTTTCTTTTTATTTCATTTATCTTGAGATGTTTTTAGTTTAAATATAGCTCAGTGAAATCACTTTTTCAGTAAGTTACCTTCTTGTATAATTGTACTTTCAAATCGTTTACTAGTCAATATTGCGTATACGAAAAATTTGGGTGCACCTAACTTTTGTGCTGGTGCACCTAAGAAAATAAAGTTAGGCGCACAGTTGCAACCAGTGCAAAAAGTTAGTCTAGAGCCCTGTGGTGCAGGTCCCTTGTGTCTCAGAGAGAGAATCAGACTTTACATGTTTGTCATTCCTGGTCAGCTGTATTTTTAACCACGGCGCTCGCTCACACACGTTCACTGCTCCAGGTCAGCTGACACCTGCTCCATCCCGTCGCCCTTCACTGTGTTATCCTCGTGACAAGAGACCTAAAGACAAACGTATGTGTGCTCAGTGTTTCCTTAGTTTTTTCCCTGAAATTAGGCCAAACAACTTGCTGAAAAAAATAGTAGTACTATTTTACCAATATATTATTAGTTTATATTTGTAGGTGTTTTTTATTTATATATATACAGTTAGGTCCATATACAGTATGTCTGGACACAGGCACAATTTGTATTATTGTATCTGCTGACCTAAACATATTAAAGTTACAGTTATATAATGAATATGGGCTTAAAGTGCACACTCCGATGCTTAATTTGATGGTATTCACATCAAAATCACAGGAAATCACTGGCTTATAAGTTGAATGATGATACATCCAGTGTAATTTACAAATAGTTTCTTCTAATTCATTCAACGCTGATATCCTGGGTTCAGTTCTCAGTATTAAATGTTTGGGCGTATGCACAAATATAACACCAGTATTATGTAATCACATGGTTTCATGTATGTGGTCAGACATGATGGACGCTGCTGAGATCTCTATCTGCCGGTGAGAATCTGGTTACAGCAGACGTTTCCGTTCAGACAGAGATGGGCACAGGAAGCACACGGCTGTAAAATGTGAGGGATCATGTTGATCACGTTCAGGCAGTGGTGGAAAATCCACTTCGACGGCGGGTTTCAGTTTCTGATTTGCATGTATTCTTTACGGCCGTATTGTGCAGTCCAGACTACTGAACTTGAGAGGTCATGTGACGATACCATGCTTGAAGATTCAGAGATCAAGATGAATTGACAAAAACGCCGCTCTGTTATTTGGACAATAGATTGGATGGTTTTGAAATGCAGCTCTGAAATCTCCTTCTAGTCATAACAGAAGATTCAGTACAAATAACAGAGCGTATTATCAACCCTATTATAATTAGTTTTAAAGCTATTCGGTCATGCTACTTTATTTTGTATGGAAGCTAAATGCAATTAAATTTACGTACATAAATCAAAACTGAATTGAGAATGTCTCTTAAATTGCAATTAATTTTCTGAATTTGAATTGAGGTACAGTACCAATCAGGATGCATAATTGTAATTTGAATGCAGGATTGCAATACATTTATTCATACATGAAGAAGAATTAGAAGAATTTTTTATTTGTCACATACACAATTATACAGAGTATAACGAGCAGTGAAATGTGTTCTCTGCATTTAACCCATCCAAGTGGAGCCGTGGGCAGCTGTGAGTGCGGCACCCGGGGAGCAGTCGAGGGTTCAGTGCCTTGCTCAAGGGTCTCACTCAGTCGTGGACAATTCCTGCCAGAGCCGAGATTCGAACCCACAACCTCGGGTTACAAGTCCAACGCTCTATCCATTAGGCCACGACTGCCCTGAATCATGCTTCATCGTACATGAATCATCGTGCATAATTCAAATGGCTTTGAAAAACAGCTTGTCTGATTTCGAAATCATAACAAAAGAGTTCAGGAACCATTAAATATATTGGCAAAAAAACTAAATATATAATTTAATATTGTCACAATTTTCATTTGGTCCTGCCAATTTATTTGGCATAGAAGCCTTAAAAATAATAATAATAATAATAATAAAATGTATTATTGTGAGAAAAAGTTTGAAAACAGAAATAAAACCACATTATGAAAGAAGTAACAATTGTGAAAAATAATGTTGCAATTGTGAGAGATGAACAAAAATGTATATAATTTAAATATCAACACTTATGCACAGTGTTCAGCCAATCACATTAGAGCTCATTTGCATATTAGACTCATAGACATACAGTAAAAACTAATCAAATTAAGATAAATTCACATGAAAATGTTTAACTAGAAAATCTGTTTATATAATTATTTACTGTAAAAGAAAATTAAGTCTAAAATAAGATTACAAATAGAGAACAGTTTTTTTTAAATAGTTGTGGATCAGTTAAGTGTTTATAGTTTTAGATTTGCACTTATGTTTATTAACACTATGCACAGAGTTCAGCCAATCACAGTAGAGCTCATCTGCATACAGAACTCATAGAAGTTCAGTATCAAAAACAAAGAGGGTGGAAATGGTCCTGAAAAACTAAATTACAACCGTTTTTGGACACCTGACATTATAAGTGGACATCAGAGAGCCAAATAAACTAGTAAAAGTGTAGGGAATGAAGACCTGTATTATTTGTGATGTGTAAATGAGCCCAGCTGGAGAGGGCTTGTACGGCACAGGGGGCGTGTAATCGAGTGACTGTATTTGCACCCTAGCGAGGGTCTCACGGCACAATGGCATAAACACAGCCTCAGGGTTCACACTCCTAATGGAGCCCTCACAACCCAATCAAGGTATCAACGGATGGAAAAACAAGAGAGAGAACTGAGAGCGGGAGCATTATCAGCAAGTCCACTTGGTTTTCTCTGCTAATGGTGCATTAAGAGAAGTGACCAACAATGAGAGAGACAGATGAAAAGAACAGAGGAGAGAGAGCGCTGATAGCAAAGGAACAAACACAGCGGACGTTATTGTTTTGTCTGATGAAAACACATCAGCGACTGCCAGTCATTTTTCAGTTATTCAGATATGTCCCTGTGCTTTTACGGATGACAAATTCACCAAAGTGAACTTCTTCAGGCTGTGAATGTGCCGGTGACTAGGCTGAGTGCTAGTTCACAATCCAGTTTACAGGAGATTGTCACGTCTTTGTGTCTCGCAGTGTTTTCTTTCTCATTCAAGCCCGTCTGGATAAACAGCACATTAAAGCACACTTAAAATGCATTAGAAATATCAAATCAAGCTTGTCAAGTCTCTATCATTGCTCAAATGCTTCACTAACATTCATTTTTCTTCATCATTTCTGAAGTCTCAAGGTTTTAGTGATCAGTAGTGGATGTATGAAAAAATAAATTCATATTCATATTTAATAATCGACACCACAGTGATGCTCTTTTTCATACACTGAAAGCATATTGTGACCACAGGCTTTTCAAAATATGTAAATTTGATTTAATTATTGAATTCTTTCAATTATTTAGTTATTGTATATGCTGATGGCACATTTTGTAGCTTGCCAGCTTTTAAAAAAAAACATTTTATAAGCAACAAAACTACATTTCCCATAATTCCCTGGGGCAGTTTTGATGACAGTGGCTTTGTAAATGCATTGAATGCATAGATAAAGCATCAGTTATCTTTAATGCATGTGGTTTGCTCTTCATTTTGTTGAAGTAGCTAAAAAGCTTCCTTTTTGTGGCCATCTGGTGAAAAGGAGAAAGAAAAATGAGGTTGTCATAATTACGTCTTCCAAACTATATTTTAAGGCATTAGATGTGAAAAAATCGTTGAATGTATAAACAGCCTGATACTGAAGCTCTATCTCAAACCCCATCAGGCCAGTGTCTTAAGAAACATATACTACGCCCAACAGTACTTGTTCCTGTCCTTATCGTGGTCAACACATGACCCTGATGACCTCACATGCGTTTTAAGTCTAACAAACGGTCCAGTTGTGTCTGTTTTGGGTTTCAGGCCAGCTTCTGTCTCACATGACCTGATGGTTATCACTTTCCATGTTCGAGTATCTGCCAGGCTTCTCATCTATTGACAGTCGTGCTCGGCAAGCTCTGAGCAATAGTGTTTAGAGTGCTTTCTTGAAGGTGTTTCTTCCTCGTCTCTGTCCTGGCACGGGTTCAGAGGCATACAGTGTCCAATGAGAGCTAAATATGAGAGTTCTCGCTGATGGCCCAATTTCACTGCAGATTATAGCTGCTCTCGGCCTCCGTGTCCCTGCGGAGGAGAGAGTTAAGCAGAAGACAGCGAGAGACAAAATTATGTGGAAATTAAGAGAGTAGTTCTGTTCCAACACCTAGTGTGCTGCCTAACTAGAAGGCATTTTAAAGGCCACTTTAGGCCACTTTGTAAGTACACCTTCTTTTGCCGAATTCTGATGCGCCATTGCATGTTTCCTCCTCTAGAATGCAGTCCCAGAATGCACTGCAAAAATTAATGTTATTCTGCATACAAACTATAATTCATTCAGTCCAATACATATGAATAAAGTAGTTTTAAGTCTTAATGGAGTATATTTTTATTTTATTATTTTCACGTGTAGTGTATTTTTTATTGAATCGTTAGCTTAGCTCCATGCTAATGTCAAACCTGTCTAGGATGCCAGGTTTTCTTCACACCAAGAATGATCATTATAAATATTTTTTTTTATTACTTCAATTTTCATTTTTTTTATTTTTTTTTTTTTATTAAAATTTTAGACAAAATTATAGTAATTTTGTGTTTTTGTAAGTTTTGTTTTTCATTTTTTTAAATATTTATATATAACTTTCATTTGATTTTTAGTAGTTTTAATGTTAGTTAACAATAACAGCACTGGCCCATATAAAAAACACAAAATAACTATATGGTTGGAATCACTTTCATATATATATATATATATATTTTATTCAACTTATGAATGAGTTGATGAGTTGACGTGTGTGCTAATATAGATATCATTCTTGGTGTAAGCAGGATTTAGCCTCCTATGCACTTCATCAAATGTTCTCTTATGTGTTTGTTTATTAAATATTATGGCATATTTGTGATTCTTTCAGCAGCAAGAAAGAGCTGAATCACTCTCTGCACTGTTTAATGAATTTTTCCATGTTTACCATACTGCAGACTTCTGCAGATTTTCCCCAAAATCAGTGTAGAAGTTATGAAAATATCCTGTGGTTTTTGCCTGAGGTTTTTAATTAGTATGCTGCCTTAGAAGACAGCTGCCTGGTTAGACAGCAGAAACAAGGCATCTCAGTAGGATTTGGAGCAGAACTACTGTAAAGAGAGAAGATCTTGTTTATGAGAGAGGTGTGTTGGTGTGTGTGTCTGTGTCTGTGTGTCTGCGTTGTCGGGGGGTCTGCGTTGTGCGTGTGTGCGGTCAGTGTCGGTGTCTGTGTCTGCTGTGTGCGTGTGTGTGTGTGTGTGTGTGTGTTGGGTGTGTTGGGTGTGTGTGTGTGTGTGTGTGTGTGTGTGTGTGTGTGTGTGGTGTGTGTGTGGTGTGTGTGTGTGTGTGTGTGTGTGTGTGTGTGTGTGTGAGTGTGTGTGTGAGTGTTGTGTGTGTGTGTGTGTGTGTGTGTGTGTGTTGTGTGTGTGTGTGTGTGTGTGTGTGTGTGTGTGTGTGGTGTGTGTGTTGGGTGTGTGTGTAGTGTGTGTGTGTGTGTGTGTGTGTGTGGTGTGTGTGTGTGTGTGTGTGCGTGCGCGCTCTTTGTTGGCCTGGATTTTGTAACATAGATCACGGGTCTCTCTGGGCCTCGTCTCAAAACATGGACATAACACAGAACCTGGAGAAAACCGGCTGGAGAAATAAAATAGACACAAATGAGTCAATAGTTGTCTTCTGGTAAGAATATAGAGGTCAGATAATTTAATGAGTAGTGCTTGAGTTCATAATGAGATCTCTGATTTCTAATTATTAACCATATTTCTCCAGAGAAACATCTGAGGAGCAGGAGACTTTGTCATAAATCTCCATTTGCAGTCCACTCAATTTTTGTAGAAGAAACAGTTGAGATATTAAAAATAATCTAATTTGAACATGTCACAATCTATAATACATGTAATTTACATAAAAAGGAGACTTGTTTGGGATGAAAACTATGACATACAATTCACGCATTTTGCAGATGCATAAAAAAAACATTTTGTGAAAAAAAAATCTGATTTTAATATATAATAAAACAATACATTTTGTATATTATAAAATAATGAAATACAAAAAAAATTATATATATATATATATATATATATATTTTTTTTTTTTAAGCATTTGCCAAATGCATAATACATACAGTATATATATATGTGTATTATGCATTTGGAAAATGCTTAAAAATAAAATTAAATATATAAATTATAAATGTATACATCTCCATGAAATATATTGAAATAGACATTGAAATACCATATGCATAAGTGACATATCTAGATAATTTGCTTTTTTCTCCTTCGTGGTTCTTATTGTTTAAATGTGCTTGATATTAAACAGTGTCAATATCCATAACACAAGCAGCATATTAATTTCAAAGCATCACTTAAAGTCTGTGTGGTCGATACACTGAACTTTACGTGTCTCGTTGAGGAAAACCTAAGTAGTGCTTCCAGTCTTTCCGCAGGCGGATGTTTGGCTGAACTTTAGTTTCCTCCACTGACAGCTTCCATTAACGGCGCAGTGACTGGCATATTTACTGGACGCTGATGGTTTCCATGTAATTAACATGGTCTCGTTTCCCTCTGTGGCTCATACTAAGGAAATAATGCATTAACTGCACAGAACAACTGTTTGTACATCACAGATATGGAGAATAATAAAGAGAGATCATCTGAAACTAGATTTGTACATTTCCTGAAGAAATTAATAGTATTTGTAATGTATGTACAGAAGTGCCACCGTGGTCCTGGAGTATTATGGTGGTCTTCACACTCTTGATATTAAAGAGTGGTTGCTAGGATGTTCTGAATGGTTGCTAGGGTGTTGCTTACTGGACCAAGTCCAAGTATTATGATTGTTTTTTACGGTTCAAAAGTTTAGAGTTGTTAATATTATGTAATTTTTTTGAATGAAGACTCTTCTGCTCACCAAAGCTGGATTTATTTGATTGAAATACAGTAAAAATGTGAAATATGATATGATTACAATTTTAAATAGCTGTTTTTGTATGTGAATATGTATTATAAAATGTAATTGATTGTTGTGATGCGCAGCTGTATTTTCAGCATCATTATTCCAGTCTTCAGTGTCACATGATCTTCAGAAATCATAATAATTTGCTGATTTGCTGCTCAAGAAACATTTCTGATTATTATCAATGTTGAAAACAGTTATGTTTTGTGGAAACTGATACATTTAGTTTTTCAGGATTCTTTGATTAATAGAAAGTTCCAAAGAACAGCATTTATTTGTAACATTATAAATGTCTTTACTGTCACTTTTGAACAATTTAATGCGTCCTTGCTGAATAAAAGTATTGATTTCTTTAAAAAAAACTACTGTTATAAACCGTGTCGGGAAAGTTACTTTTAAAAGTAATGCGTTACAATATTGCGCTACTCCCTAAAAAAGTAACTAATTAACGTTACATAGTTACTTTTTATGGAAAGTAATGCGTTACGTTACTTTTGCGTTACTTTTTAAATATGAGCAGGCTTGATTGTTTGTTTTTAATACAAGAAGTTATATTTATAGCGAATATAAAAGCCTTTCACACCAAAAAGGACGAGTAAAATCACGTCTGTACAGAAGAACACAGGAGAAGTTGTTGTTGTTTTAACATATTTAATTATTGCAGGTTTGCGTCATACTCTGAGTTTGTATTTCACTGTTTTAATTCATGTTGATGAATACTGAATCTGTTTTTTGCGAGTGGGATGAATTAATACACATTCATATTTAGTCTAGATTAGATCTACAGTAAGATCATGTTCACACGGCGCACTGTCATCAATAAATGGAGAAAAATAACTCAGACATTTTCTAGTAAATTAAAAAGTAATTCGTTACTTTACGAGTTACTTGAAAAAAGTAATATTATTACGTAACTCGCGTTACTTGTAATGCGTTACCCCCCCGACACTGGTTATAAATACCTTTATGGTTAAATGTCTGCTGAAGTGCAGTTCTTTCCTGCTGCTATGGTTGCTAGAGCATTGCTTACTGGCTCAAGTTAAAAGAAAAGCACAGACTGTTTTCTCATCCAGCAGGTGAAGATTGTAGTGGTTTGTTCAAATCACTATCCCACAGCAAACTCCACTAATGGAGATCAAAGAGCCAGAGAGGACAGAATGGAGCGAACTAGAAAGCAAAGGGAGGAAATTGAACAAGTAATTGAGAAAGAGAAAAGGTTATGGGCTTTAAGAGGATGTGGTTTAGCACAAATGAAAGTGCTGCCTGATGGTATTAGTGTGAAGATCAGCGCTTCTTTGTGCTCCATCCCAATCCGGCCATTCCCAACCAAGTCACGGATTGTGAGAACACGTCCCACGCGGCCGTATCACTCCGACTGTGCCCTGGATTCACATGCACACGCTCTGAAATACGAGCGCGTGTTCAAAGGCTGCTCGCGGAGCGGACAGACGGCATCTGGTCCGAGAGACTCAGCCAACAGGACAGCATGAGAGTATTGCTCTTTGAGCATTGAGTCGTCAGTATTCATGCGCTAACGTTTGCCCGCGGCGAGTCTGCTCTGAGGGAGAGTCTGATGAGAATGAGAAGAGCCAGACGCACCATGAATGTTTTTAAAGTTTTGAATGAACCCTGTTTACTTTGTAGTCAACATGAAATAAAAATGTACTAAGTTCATGTTCCAGCTTTTCTAACACATGATTCAGCCGGGCATTTCGCTCCACATATGGCCATATGGGCGGGGAAAATAATATTAATAATTTGAATATTTTAGTTCAGACTCTAAATTGTTATTTGTAAATATGAGTCTCATTCAGAGCAGGAGTAAAATGCTGATTTATGCACTTTTGTGACTGCACATTCTGTATTATAGTTTTACGTTTTTCCTTCATCTTATTTTATTAACAATATTAATAATAGCGATAACAACAAAAAAATATTGTAATATTATTGTAAAATATTTCAGTTTATTATAATTAATAAATAGAATAATAGCAAAAAACAATTAGAATAGTTTTTATTGTTGTTATGATCATAATTATTATTAGTAGTGGTGGTAATATAAGTAAGGATAATATTAGCAGTTATTATTGCAACAATAATAGTAATGATGATGATGATGTAATACCAAGGATAATAGTGGGAAACAAGTGTAATTATTATTATGCACTGTCTGTAATATAAATAATTGTAATATAATAATAACACATTACATATAATATTTTTTATTCATTCATCTGATGCAATTCTTTTTAAATTAAAGAAAAAGTCTGAAAAATTCTATCATCTTTTACTCAACCTCATGTTGTTCAAACCTGTTTGACTTCTAATGAAGATCACAAATGCAGATGTTTAGCTTGATGCTCATTGCTCAGTATTTGTCTAATGTGTCTATTTTTATGATTCATCTTTCCATTCTATTCATGTAAAATGAATGCACTTCCATCTGGGTTGACTGCTGAAACCTCAAAGGCCCATTTTGAGCTTTTACGAAATGCGCTTGAACCACTGGATGGAATTATTCACGTTCAATTATTCATGTTTGTGACCCCAGCAGTCACCCGTAGACCCTCGGGCCCGCAGAGACCTGCTGAGCAAACAGGTGTCGAGCAGCGTCCACCGACACTCTTTATTTATTATTTATCCGGCCTTTCACTTCTCTAGTATATGCTGCTCAGTACAATGCGCTGAAGGTTTCATCGTAACGGCTCGGTTTCACCGCACATCAGAGCGCAGGACTCATTCGATCGGACGCTGATCCCCTGTGACACGCACTTATTCTCGATCAATACAAGATGTAGGACCTTAACCAACTCATGGGCTGCTTTCATTAAAAACGATCAAATTACACACAGGAGAGGTCAAATGTCACCGTCTACAGGAGTTCATGAATGTTTTATATCTCAAGGCTAGTTGGGTTATAAAGACTTGATCTAACTTGCAGGGTCTTGTGGGTCTTAAAAGTCTTAATTCGCCCACAAATTAGGCTCAAAAAGGTCTTAAATCGAAGCGAATGTCTTAAAGTCATAGCATTAAATGTTGCTTGCACTGCAAAATGAATGTCTTTCTCAGTATTTTTGTTTATATCTTTAAATCAAGATGCTAATTTAACACAAGAAGTCTTGTTTTCTGAGGAATTGAACAAAATCAAATGAGTTCATGCTTAATGCAGAATGAAAACTTGTTTTCTCTTTGAAATGAAGTTTTTTTTTTTTTTCGTTGGCGGATATTTGTTCTTGTTTTAATCATAAACTCACTTCATTTTAATCAGTTTCTCATTAAACTATTCTTATTTCATGCCGCATTGTTTCTCAAGTAAATGCATCTTGATTTAAGAATCTTTAGTCATTTGCACTGTAAAACAAGACTAACTTTTTTTGTGTGATCAGAAGGTACAGTACAAGTTAATGCAATGCATTTAAATTTAGAGATATTGATTGTTCCGTTCAGTTTATTCCTATTAAGGCTGTTATTTATTACTATTCTTATTAAGGTAAAGTGTGTGTTTTTTTGTCCCTCCACCACATGGAATTATAAAAATTAGAGGTCGACTGATAGTGGATTTTACCGATACCGATAGCTAGGTTGGACCACACTGGCCGATACCGATTAATCAACCGATAGTTTTTAAATGGATACTGAAATAAAACTAGAGCTTTGCTATTTTAAAAAATATAAGCAGTAATATAAGCTTTGCGTTCAATTCAAGTGGCGTTCTAAAACAGTTTATTTGATCACCAAACGGACAGAAGTTTGTTTCTAGAATGAACAATGTGGCATTAAACAGTTTGAATTTCGGTTAAAAAAACAGCAAGTGAAAGAGAAAGAGCCGATCTATTACAGCTCTCTATATGAGGCATACAGACTTTATTAGAGCCACAGAAAGACAAACGTTTTGCTAAAAAATGCACAATACATAATTATAGCTAAGGTGAAGTCATTATGTACTATCACAATGATTTAGCAAGTATAATGTAATTTAATAGAAAACTATGTAAATGGCGCTCTGTTCCGCCGCAGGATTTTCTGTCGGCTGTATTTAAATGGCATTTGAAGTTTCCCGCTCAGTGCAGTGCGCAGTGTCACATGTCAAAATAAACAACACGTGCTGTCAGTATATTGTATAATGCCAGCGGACCCTTCTCAGCCACTCCAGCAACGGACGCAAAACAGAAAACTATCGGCATGGATTTTTACCGATAACCGATAGTTGCGGCAATCAACTATCGGTGCCGATTAATCGGCAAAACCGATTAATCGGTCTATCACTAATAAAAATAATGAATGTTTTTGAACAGGTTTCTTAAACACACACTCTACCTGCTATTGGAGTATTGGCTCAACCAATGGTGTGAGTTTGAGGCGGGCTGTTTATTCGCCTGACCAATCACAGAAGGGGAGATTCTTTGAAAACAAACATTGTTTTTGCAGTTTGGTGTAGTACAACTAGTTAATCAGAAAATGACACACCTTACACTGACAATTCAATGTAGTAAACATGCACTTTTATTCATTTTTATTTGTGTGAAAAGAAGGGTGTCTGCAAAGAGATTAAATGTTTTTTTTTTGTGTTATCACATCCATTACACCATTCATCGTCATGATTGCGTTCAGCAGCATGAAATTGTGATAATGTGTATATTATGTTTTGCGGAGATGGCCCATGCACGAGTGCATCTGTCAGCGCAGGTTAAGTGTGTTGTGTAGGATGCATCATTGAGCGCTTTGTGAAGCTAATTGCTTTAATCGGGACAGCAGGTGTACGTTGAGTTCATGACCGCAGCGCTGCACATATGCTGCCCACCGTACACTTCACACTTCTGACCTGATGCTGGATTACGTGCTTTAACATGGGAATGTGTGTTTCTGGTGCAAGTACAAAATCAATAGATCATTATAGACTCAGTAATATTAAAGGAACATTTTAGGTTAAAAAGCTCAAATGAGATGTTTACATACTGCATTTACAGTACATGAGTTCTTCTAGGCTGTGAAGTTGTTTAAATCATGCATTTGAGGTGGACTACTTTAATATGCGGATGAACTTCTGGTGTTATCGTTGTAATTACTGTGGATTTGCTCCATGTAGACCTGTGGTTAGCAAACGTTTTGACTCGATGCATTGTGATTCTCTTTACAACGAATCTAAATTGGTTCTGAAAACGTATGTATTTACTACGCAATATTGTATACACAAAAAGCTTGTCAATGTACTGCGCTCTGTGTGTTGAATGCCGCTCCATCTGAATGCACGCAATGGAGATGTATATTTATATATACATAATACATTTTATATGCATAATATTTAGAAAATATTAACATGTATTTACATGTCTATATTTATATTACAAATAAATTAGGGCTGTCAATCGCTTAAAACATTTAATCGCGATTAATCGCATGATTGTCATGAGTTAACCCGCGATTAATCGTAATTAATTCAATTAATTAATACACCGGCAAGTGATATAAGTATGGCTTTTTATTTCTCCTCTTTCCTACTACTTGTTTCACTTCTGTTTTAGTTTTTATAACAAATTCTTACTATGTAAAAAAGAAGTATACTTAGGCCTTTAGTGTTATGTTAGAATCATTATTATACTCATACCTTTTCTGTTTTTAGCTTTATTTTTTGTTTTCATTCAAATTTTTTGTTTTGAAATGTTGTTGTATGTATTTGTAATTTTTATTGAATTTCTTTATCTTCTTAAATGTGTATATATAATATTTATAGTTTTAACTTTGAATTTTAGTTACTTTTTCTTATTTGAAAGTCGCTTTGGATAAAAGCGTCTGCTAAATGAATAAAAAGTAAGTAAGTAAAGTACTTTGAGCGTAGTCTTTTTTTTTTCCTGCATATGTGTGATGGATTTATGCGCTAGCGACAGTCATACATATTCTGCTTGCTGCCAATTTTATCATGTGAAATTAATGTAAACACAGTTAGCTGTTACTTAAATAGATCTGCTTATTAGACTTGCCACTGTCTGTGATGACATAAATAATAATTAAACATAATTAGTTTAGAGAAAAATCCCTCACATCCATTTTCAGATAATCAAAGCGATTTTTGTATTGATTTTAATGTGAAATTGATAGGTAATAAAATGTTTACCTTTATTACTTTATATGCTTG
Organism: Ptychobarbus kaznakovi; assembly: GCA_027422405.1. NCBI lineage: Eukaryota > Metazoa > Chordata > Actinopteri > Cypriniformes > Cyprinidae > Ptychobarbus > Ptychobarbus kaznakovi. Next base: position 17,214 of record JAPDDN010000563.1, read on the forward strand.
TATGTTTTGAAGCTATATTTAGTTAATGGTTCTTAACACAGTTGTTTTGATTTATTATTAGTATTAATTTGTACAGCCTTTATTATCATTAATTTGTACAATTTGTAACAGCAGCAATAGTTATTTAAGGGAAAAACTAAATATGATTTCTTCATTTTTGGTATTGATTTAACATTTTAAACGTTTTATTTTATTTTAGTAATACTATTATTAACAATAACTCTATCGATAGTAAAAGTAGTAGTAATGATGATGATGATAATCATTTTTATTGAACTTTTTTAGCTTGTCATGACGATAATTGAGATGTAACGTGGCATCAATGACGTCAAACATGTCTTGACACGCCATATTTGTTTACACGCAAACAGAAAAGAGATTTGAGAGCTGTGGCAGAGTGCAAGATTTTATCTTTGATACGTTGAATCAGAGCCGATCCTAGACTCCTAGGGGCCCTACGCAAAACTGTGTCGACCGGGGGGGGGGGGGGTTAAGAACGAATGAATGAAACGCATTAGTACGTGTTTCACTCCGCCGTTAATCACGCTCGCGGAAAGCACTCGAGGAACAGTATCTCTTCCGCGGCTCGCTATGCTTTCAACTCGTTTTTTTAGTCTCGAGCAAGAGACTTTACCACATTCACGTTACATTATTTCACAGATTTATACGTAGAAAGGGCGACAGCACCACATTACAATAAATGATCATTCATGTTTTCATAGCCGCTGGCCAAACTCAAAACGAAACTAAAATGAAATCATCTTTGAGAGCAAGGGGCCCCTGGTGTTTCGGGGCCCTTCACAGCTTGTGTATTCTGCGTATAGGGAGGATCGGCTCTGCGTTGAATTTATATTCCTCACACAAAGCACAACATTTTGAACGAAAGTCATAAGTGTTTGATGACAGATTTTGTATAAAGTGTTATGGTTATTCTTTTGAAACTGTGATAGTTTTATATCCAAAACATTCACTCATATAAAAGCCTAAAATACAGGACTATTTACTTGTAAATGCATTTTGTTTGTTTGTTTTTATTCACGTTGAATTTGTAGTTATTATTTGTGACATGCCATGCATTAAAAATAACTCCACAAATATTCCCTCTTCAAGCAATAATCTTCTCTCAGATTTGAGATGAGAAAGCCACACTCCTCCTATACGAATATCAGTGTCCTGTCTTTTGTCCGTCTACTTCCTTGTGGCTCTCGTTGCAGGCTTTGGCAGCATGCATTATTCTGTAGGTGTAACTCAGGCCCGTCTGGATTTGGTGTGTATATATACCGCTCGGTGTCCGATGACACGGCTTCATCTCCTTAATGGCTCCGGCGAGTCCACCAGTCAAGAAGGCATCCAGCAGGAAAAACAGCAACCCAATAACACGCGGGACCCAAAGCGGCCCTTTACCAGATCTTAACGAGTCAGGAACTTGGCTGAACCTTTGGAAGGCGAGATGGAAAGACTAGGTGGGCGTCCCCGAGTCAGGCCTTGGTAACCCGCAGTCATCGTGTAACTCCAGATTGGGCTTGAAACCTACAACCAGACGTCAAGCGTGCCTCGGGCCTCACCGGCGCAGGGTTACGGTTTCTCCTAATTGCTTTTACCCACTGCTCGCTGCCTCGCTGTTTCACCTGGCAGGATATCCCCATTCATTTTTAATTCCTCGCTCTAATCTCATTTGACCGGGTGGCTGCGGGTTACAATTAGTTTAGAGAAATCAGCAAAAGCCACAGAGGTACTTCACCACTCGCGCTCTCCGTAAGATGCCAGATTGAGTGCGTCGCCATGGTTTTTCTAAATCAGTTTAAGACAAACAGCTTTCTGTAAGAAAGGCAAATATAGCTGCAGATGGGGCTCGCTGAAACTGTAGTGATGAATTTAAGTTATGTGAGGTGACGATGAGACCACAAGCCAAAGTGGAACAGATATTACATCTCAGGTAATTATTTTCAATAATTTAGGAAAAATATATATTATAGATATTAGTATAAAATATCAGATAAAACATATTTAATAAAATTTGTAATAGAATAAAATAAAAAATAGAATTATGCAATTATAATAAAAAAAAATACAATTAAATAATTAAATATTATGAATATATTTAATAATTATTTATATTATATTTTGCGTTTATATCATACACATTTATAACTATAAAATATAAATGTATAATATTTAAAATACATTATTAATAATATAATAGAATATACAAATATGTAAATGTAATGGTAAAATATTAATAAAATAAACAAATAAATAATAAAATAAAATAATATACCATTTATAATATTATACATAAATTATATTGTAATAAATGTGTATTATTTATTATTATTTCTAATAATTATATTATAATTCTATCATTTTAAAATTGTAATGTAATTTCTGTATATAAACTATATATTATTTATATAATAATATATGATTTTAATAATGTTTAATAATAAATAATGCTATATTGTAAATAGAAATGTATTTTATATTATATTACTATAAAAGTGCCTTGGTTTGGGTGACTTTTGTAAAAGAGTATGATTTTTCTCTACAGTCAAAGAGAAAAGGAGATTAGCATCGGATATTGATTCCCTCTCGACCTAAACGCCTCTTCCCAGCACAGCATGGGCAAATCTTATCATTCAGGTTTCCAGTAACCGCTGGTGGTCAATCATCAAAACACACGTTCTCTGATATCTTCTCAAAACATTTCCCACTGATCAAAGTCATAACTAGAGCAAACCGAGCGTCATTTGACAATCTGTGATCTGTTACAGTGGCACTTTGGCTGGACTTCACCGTTTGATTGAACTTCCATCAGCACTGTACACGATTCAATTCAAGATTATTCGTATAGCGCTTATTCGAGACAATCGTTGCAAAGCAACTTCACAGGAAATTAAGTTTCTAAAATAGATTTATATTGTAGAAACTCAATATAATTAACTTATGGCAACATTTGGTTAATTCAGTATAATCGCTGATGGTTGGCATCATCTCTTCTCAGGTGTTCGGTCATCTCAGATCATTTAAGGGTTGGATCCAGACTGAAGCTTGTGTAATTATGGGATGTTAATCCAGAAACAGAGAAACAAATAGAGACATAATTAGCGTAGCAGTTGTTCCATCCAGGAATAACCCTGGATGAAATTATCAGTTCAACCCAAGCTAAGCATAATAAAGTGCAATTGTTCAGAAAGACTAGCAGTACAAGATTGTGAGATGCATATATGAATGCTTGGCTAAAGAGATGCGTCTTTAATCTAGATTTAAACAGAGAGAGTGGTCCCTGAACCCCGAACGTTATCAGGAAGGCTATTCCAGAGTTTTAGGAGCCAGATATGAAAAAAGTTCTACCTCCTTTTGTGGACTTTGCTATCCTAGGTACTACCAAGAGTCCGGAGTTTAGTGACCTTAGGGAGCGGGTAGGATTGTAGCGTGATAGAAGATTAGTTAGGACGCAGGAGCTAAATCAAATTTAGAGCCTTATAGGCAAGTAATAATATTTTGTAACTGATACGGAACTTAATAGGTAGCTAGTGCATTCTGGGATTGATTTCTTCTTGAAGTATCCATGTAATGCTGCCTCAGAATATGTAATTATTATGCATATTCATTACGCGTCGTGTTTGATTGACAGGTGAGCGGTAACCTGTAATGTCTGTCACATCAGCAGCCCGAGTCCTTTCATCAGCCGCACAGTGAGGCATGACTGGAGGGGTGTTCAGTGTTACCAGAGACCACAGAGCGCTTGTTCTCCTGTGTGTTCCTCTCTAAAGACGGCGATGTTTCACGAGACAACAGCCGCAGTCCTCTGAGAGAGGAACACTGAGCAAAACATGAGATTCAACACAAACACGCTGCCGTTTGTTAGGAAAGAAACATCCCACATCTCTCTAACATCTCAATAGTTTCTCCAGCTTCTCAGATGTTTCTCATCAGAACAATACTTCAGTAATCTTTGCACATTCATTTTATAGCATTTATAGTGTACTCTTGCTGTATGACAGCTATCGACTTATTTGAGGCCACTTTTATTACTGATGCATAATATAACAGTACCATTCAGATTACCTGCTGATATCTTTTACATTTTCTTGGTATGGCCAATATAGGATATTTGGTTACACTCATTTTCAGTATTTTTTACATATGTGACCCTCTCTGTGAAAACCCAGATAAAGTCATTTTGTTGTGATTTGCTGTTTTCTACCAAAAATCATACTTCATATGTTAAAGAACATGCTGTGAAAATGTAACGTTTATATCTTTAATATTGACCGAGTAAGGCCATGTCAAATATTGAACTTATAGTGAAATTAATGGTAGAAATCAAACTTCGATGCTTGTTATCTCATAATTAGATTGAGACTTTAGCCTGGATTTCACAGAGAGGGTCACATTTAGATGACCTTTGCTATCATCTAAGGTTCATTTAAAATTGACCTTTAAATATAGTTCAAATGTAAAAATGAAAATCAGTTTTTTTAATATGTACTTTGTTTTGATGGCGTTTTAACATTTAAAATTATGTATATTTAAAATGTATATAATTTATTATTTCTAAATAAATATGATTTATAAATGATTTTTTATTTTTTTAAATATACATATGTTGGCCATTTATTGATTATCAGCCACAATATTCTCATCGGTTTATTTTCATTGACAATACTTCAATATTAGTATATACTCCCCGGATGTTTTTCTCCTAAGAAACTGCAGGAGAAACATCTGAGACTTTCTGCATCACCTTACCCTTTATATCATATTATATCATATATCATATTCTGCATCACCTTACCCTTTATATCATATTTAAACACTTTCCACATTATTCAGGACCATCTCGCCAGGTTTCTGAATACAAATGGCCCAGACTCTCATTTGATCTTGTGTTTGCTCTTCCTCATGTGGCATCCACCATAAGACAAACGTCACGGGCGGCACGGCGAAGAGAACTGAAGCAGAACGGTAACGCCAGTTAATTATCCTGGATTCTTTATTGTGTTTCCCTCTCTTCCTCACAGGACCGTGAAGTGGCTCTCATTCGTTTGCTCCGTCCTCCTGGTAATTAGGGCTTCCTGCCTTCAAACCACTTCAGTTCCCTAACGCCAGCGAGACTCTATTAACACCCGCTCGCTCCTAATCAAGCGCTTTCAGAGACGTCACCTCCCACCCGAAGGGTCACCCCTAACGCCCAACCGGGTCTCGCCGTGGAGGAGGCCACTCCATTAGTCCCCAAATCACATTAGAGTCCCGGGAAAAGCCTGTGATTGAATCTCAGACGTGCTGCTTGGCAGTTTATTCCCCACCGCTGACATTTGATTACAAGCGTGTCGAGCTTTAGCGAAGGAGTGGGAGTCGCTTTCTTCCTTAATGTGTGTCTCTTTTAGCACATCCATCAGTCCTCGCTTGTCCTGACGCTCTGCCTTTCTTTCCCTCTGGTTATTCATCGTTTTAGTGTCTCTGTTCCCAAGCTGCCCTACATAGGCAGCTGCCTTCTAAGTGCTCTAACCTTCACGAACCCTTGATTTGTAATGTAATAGGCAGCAGCTCTTTAACTCGCAGTTGTTTCTAATTCAGTAAAACAGTCCATTTCAGAGGTGAAAGCCCCCTTCATATTCTCTATAGACACAGATGCGCTTCATATTCTCTATAGACACAGATGCGCTAGCTACGTCTGCACAGTTTGGGGAAAAATTTAATTGCGTATTTATAGTAGTATATTTAGCTATTATTGTTGTTTTAAATGTGATTTTCAGGTTTTCCATGCTTGTTTGTACGGCTGCACAATTTGGCCATATTTTTGGGAGTATATATTGATATAGCTGTAAAAAAAAAAAGAATAAAATTAAATAAAATAGTTCTGCAGCCCTACAAAAAAGCGCAGAAAACCTTTTTTTATGAATTAATAGTCGTATGAATTGTTATTATAATAATTATGATAATATATTTAAAAATGATCATTACTACTACTATATAAAAATTGCTTAGTTTTCCTAAAATTATCGGCAGCACAACTGTTTTCAACATTGATAGTAATCTGAAAAGTTTCTTGAGCAGCAAATCAGCATATTATTATGATTTCTGAAGATCATGTGACACTGAAGACTGGAGGAATGATGCTGAAAATACAGATTTGATCACAGAAATCAATTACAGTTTCAATAAATTCATATAGAAAGCAGCTATTTTCACAATATGACTGTTTTACTGTACTTTTAGTCAAATAAATGCAGTCTTGGTGAGCAGAAGAGACTTCTTTCAAAGATATTTATGCAGTCTGTATGTATTCTCTTGATGTATTGTCTCTTTAAAGTATA
>JAPDDN010000465.1:0-72635 GCA_027422405.1 Ptychobarbus kaznakovi
CCAAAGCCGGGCTATTTCCTTCAAATGTCATTGTGCTGGAGTCAACATATCACCCATCCTACCATCACGGTGCATTCCTCACAAAAAACGGTTTGCGGAGATTTAATTCATAGCACGCACGTCAAATGTGAAATTTGATTTGGGTTCTCACGAGAAAACAAAAAATGTTAATCAGAGGTTGCTTTTTCACAGCTCGGGAAATTATATGGAGCCCTCAGTTGGTTCATTTAATTGACTCATTCATCAACTCGGTCTCAGATTTTTCTCCTGAAACTCAATTATTAAAACAATAATTACAAATTAATAATATGTACTGCAATAAAAGTTTAAAATAATGTTTTATTTTTCACATTCATTTAAAAATTATATTTAGATTTATTTTAATTGCAGACTTTGGTAAACAGACAGACAAATAGACAGAAAAGATGAATACATTAACAGATAAATATCCAGGGGGCTGTTTCATAAAACAAGTTTACCAAATAAGCCAGGCTTATTTCAGTTAGTCTGATTTATTTTGAACCAAATCAAGTGACAATAAGTCAGACTAACTGAAATAAACCTGGCTTATTTGGTAAACTTGTTTTATGAAACAGCCCTCTGTTTCCCTATTATTTTCATTATTATTATATGCACCTGAATAAAAAATACATGTAATACAAAAAAAATATTTTATATTAAAAAAACACTATTTTAGGATTATAGAATTATCAGATTAATATGGATATAACCCATTTTAAATTGAAAGCGAGTTGTCTTTTGATAGGAAACTTTGGTATCTTGGCAATTATGAGCACAGATTAATGCATTGTTGAGATAGTTTCTGAAACTTTAGGAGACTTTCTAATTAATTTAATTTCTTTGAAATATTAAAGATATCACATTTGATGTATTTGTATTTGTTATCTTCTATGTGTTATAATTAGTACATACTTTAAAATGATTCACAGTACATTCAATTATAGTGAATCAGACAAATTAGAACGTAAGCAATTATGTATTTAGCCTTTACAAACATGCTTTATTAATAAACATGTCAAATTATCGTGATAGCCTTATTACCAGATAAACAATAACATCAATTAACCTATATAGTTGTTGTCGTGGCATCATCACCTGATCTTTAACCTTGTGTAATGGAGTTTGACATGCTGTAAGCCTTTTCCCCTTCAGTAATTACCTCAATCAGCAGACTCCCCTCAGTTCAGATCTAAACGAAGGCCTTTGCATGTGGAGGGAGAATCCGGTCACTAATTGGAGTGACACAAAGGCACTTAATGAGAATGAAGAAACAATATGAAACAGGAAACTGTACAAATGGCCCTGTGTTTAGAATATACCCTCAGAGGAAACTTGCGCTTTGACATTTAAAGCAAACAAATCCATATGGTAGACCCGGACGCCCACACATTGAGCAATGTGTGATAGCAGCTCTCTGCGATGGAATTGAATTACTGCATGCTTTGAAATCCCAAAGCGACGGAACGAATGTGAGGGCTAGACAAAGAGCGAGCTCGACCCGTTTCTAATGTCTGAACAGTGAGCCAAAGCAGCAGGCAGAAAGCACACATCACAGATGGTGGTCCCGTCCTCGTGCGGGAGAGCTATCAGCAGAGTCAAAGCACGACACGCGGGGCATTCTGGGAATTAAACGTGTCACAAGTCATTAACCCTGAGCTTAGAGTGAGATGTGTGGAAGCCCATAGGCAGGCCAGAAAGCTATTGATTCACCGCATACTGGACCCTGATGCTGAGAGCGAGGTTAAGGGAAGGGGAAGCTTACTGTGAAATCTACAGCTGCTTCTCCATTCTCACCCTGATGTGAGGTCTATTCCTCCGGGTGACCGCAAAGTGAGTCGGCCAGGCCGTGAAGAGACTGTAAATGTCTGTAATGTGTTGCCGTTTTATCGGTTAGCAGCTCTGCCACAGTTTGCATTCATGTTGGTGATTTTCTTGGAGAGTAAAATGATCCTACAATCGCAAAAAATTAGGATAATTTATTGGCACTGATGGTTCCATGAAGAACCTTTAATATCTATTCAACCATTCCATTGCATGAAGAGTTCCTTATAGTGAATTTTCTAAAAATGTTCTTCACATTAAGAAAAAATAGTTTACTGCTATTTACTTTGCAAACTCAAACTTTTTGGAACCTTATTTTTTGTAATGTAATGTGTCTTAAAATGATCAAAGCTGATATGGTGCTTTACAAAATCATCCTTCAAAAATGATAAAAGACACTGATAAATATTTGAGGTAAATTATCAAAATATAAATATGTTATGTTAAGGAAATGTTTTTTACAACCTTTACCTGGGTCGAGTGGTGTATGCAGAGCCGATCCTCCCTATACGCAGAATACGCAAGCTGCGTAGGGCCCCCGAAACACCAGGGGGCCCCCTTAATAATCCAAAATATGTTTTTAAATTTGGGTTCGTTTTGGAGTTTGGCCAGAGGTTATGAAAACATGAATGCTCGAATGATCATTTCAAGATGATTCAAGACGAAGTGAAACCCAGACAACTGCATTGCATCCATTCGTGCATCTCAACCACACACGCCACCCCCCCCCCCCTGTTCTGCGTAGGGCCCCCAGAAGTCTAGGATTGGCTCTGGGTGTATGGTCCGATTCAGAGCCAAGATCTAAACAAAAATACTGTAACTGAATGGTGTTCGGTTCTGTTTTTCAAATTCTTCTGATAAACACCGGGCTATAAACTCTAAACTATAGAACCGCTGCATATTCCACATCACGCACTATGTTGTATGACTGGTGTAGTCCAATTCCCGAGTGAATGATTATTATGAGTCAGTTCTATTTTGTAAATCCAATTTTACAGATTAGCCCGATTCTCGAACGAATGACTCTTGTAAGTTCTTATTGGTGAATCTAAACCACAGCAAAGCAAAGTCATACAGTGCAGCTAGCATGGTCTAATTCTGAACACTAAACTATCTGATTCCCAAACAAATTACTCTAATGTCCTTTTTTTGTGAATCAAAAGCATAGCACCATCAGTGAAGGCCTGATTGGAACTGATTCCAGAGTCAGTGATTCGGTTCTTAGAGGCAGATATTTTAAGCAAATGCTGCGCAACCATTACAGTCCAACTTGAATGAATGACTCAAAGGAATCTTATGCTTATAATTATTGTGAGACATACCATTAATCAGTGTGGACCATGAAAGTAAGCGACCATCAACTGTTTGGTTATCAAATTCTTCAAAATATCTTCTTTACAGAAATTCAGTCAGATTTGGAACAACTTGAGGGTGACTTAATTATGACTTTTTTTGGGAGGGGGGACTATCCTTTTACATTTTATTTTTAAAGTACAATCATTAAAACAAATGAATGAATGGAATGCTAGATTATTTTGTTGGTTTATTATTGTTGTTTTTGTAAAGTAGTTAAATGTATGTAAAAGTTAGTTTCTCAAAAATTTTAATTCTGTAATAATTTACTCACCCAAATGTAATTTCAAACCTGTATGACTTAGAACACAAGATGATGTTCTAAAGGACGTTGACTTCCATTGTTTGAGATTGAATGAATGAATGTGGAAAAAAGGTGAAGTGAAGTGACATGTGGCTAAGTATGGTGATCCATACTCAGAATTTGTGCTCTGAATTTAACCCATCCAAGTACACACACAGCAGTGAACACACACACACACCATGAACACACACCCAGAGCAATGGGCAGCCAATGCTGCGGCGCCCGGGGAGCAGTTGGGGGCCTTGCTCAAGGGTCTCACTTCAGTCGTGGTATTGAGGGTGGAGAGCGCGCTAGATATTCACTCCCCCCACCTACAATCCCTGCCGGACCTGAGACTCGAACCCGCAACCTTCGGGTTACAAGTCCGACTCTCTATCCATTAGGCAATTAATGAACGAATGAATTAATGAATTAATGAACTATCATTTTAAGGTTATTGTGTGGAATGCATGTATTCCACCTCTAAAATATATATGTTTTAAAGTCTACGTAAACACATTTTTGCAAGCATTTTTCAGCTCTATTTACTTCAGAAGGTATCTCATCAGTTGGCAAAGGAATTGCATTTAATTTCTGATTCAAGAGTAATCAGAAGCAGAATTGATAATTTCCTTATGATTCTCATGCTTAGTACAGTAGAATGTAATGTAAACATCTTTGGGCAGAAGCAACTGCCAAATATAGATTAAGACTAGGATTAAGACTAGATTAAGACTAGGATCTTGACCACCTTTACGCCCTTGAGGAAGGCACCAGGTAACTCCAGGAGGACTGTCCCAGTAGTAAGATCATAGTGTTGTTCTATGTCAACATTTCCACAAATTCCACACGCTTGTGTGGAGATAAATAAAGATAGTAGATTCTCTTTGCAGTGGTTCCATCATTCCCTTCTGATCGGCAAACGGCTGTGGTATCAAAAGCATCGACTCTAGTCTGAGACCAATCCATCACGGGGGGGATTTCTAAATGGGAGTCTCTCCCGTGTGTGACCACAATAAAAGACACACGACATCAATCGGGAAAACATTTTCCCGGAGTCTCTGCACTAAAAGCATTGTGAGAATGTCTGCCGAGACCCCGACTGACACTCCGGTAAATAACACTGGGAAAGAATGATGTCACATCAAAAGCAATTTGATCACACACTGCAGAAAATGAAAGGGGAGAGGGGTGTTGTCAGACTAAAAGGAGTGTGAGGAGAGGAGACAGTTCAAACACATCCAGCAATGGAAGATTTAATTTGCTGGCGATAAAAATTCGGCAGGAGTGTTGTCATAAGACCATTGGAGCAGCTAGAGATGCCAAAGCTAGAAATAACAACCCTTTCATGACTGTTACTCTTGTTAAATCAAGCATGGCTTTATTATAACTTTCAAAAAAATGAGTGTGATGACATCTCTTCACATAAATCTTGCCACTGTGAAATGGCTGATAAACTCTATTTAGTAATCCGCTGCTGTATTAATGCTCACACAAAGTGGTATTGGTACAGACTCCAAAGAAAGTACTAAAGTTTAATGTGCAACTCGTCCTGTACTGTATGAGCTACAAGCATGAATTACCTTAAACTGTGTCTTGTGTTGTTCATTTAAGTGATCAGACTTAAAGCAAAATAAAACAAAACACTCTAGTCTAGAGTCTAGAGTAAACTACCCAGAACATCTTAGCAAACACAAAGCAATATACAAACACCCTAACAACCTTCTAACACTCAAAAACTTCCCTCCCCCACAGACACCCTAGCAACACCATAGCAACATTTGAACCGCTCCCAAATCACCTTAGCAACATTCTCACACCCCAAAACCACCCCAGCAACACCTTACCAACATCCTAACCCCTCAACCACTGTATACCAAACACCATACAGTAAAGCAACATACTAACCACCCCACACCCAAAGCCACCTTAACAACACCATAGCAAAATTCTACCAAACACAAAGCCACCCTAGTTACTGCATAGCAATAATACTAACCCCTAGAAAACACCATAGCAATATTCTACGTCACACCACCACCATGGCAACACCATAGCAACATTCTACCTCAAACCACCACCATAGCAAATGCATAGCAACACCACCCTAGCAACACCATAGCAACATTCTAACCTCCCAAAACCATGGTGTAGTGTTTCAAGTCCAGGTAAGCATGAAGAGTCATCTTGCAGAAGTTAAATTTCAAAGATTTATTAGTGTCGAGGGTCAGAAGCAAACAATGCCAGCATGCCACATGGTTGTACACATTCACTTGTTCTTTTACACCTTGTATAGGTACCAACATAGTAACCTATAGCACCCTCTTCTGGTAAATCAATAATGCAAGAACACAACACATAGCAACTGTATACCAACATCAAACCCCCAAAAACCACTGTAGCAACTGCATAGCAAAATACCAACTCCCTAAAACTAACGCAACACCCCATAGCAACATTGTAACCCCAAAAACCACCCTAGCAACTGCATAGCAATGCTACTAACCTCCAGAAAACCCTAGCAACACTATAACAACATTCTACCCCCACCACCACCATAGCAGCTGCATAGCAACATACTAACACCCCAAAACCACGCTAGTAACTCCATAGCAACATACCAATCCCAACAAAACCAATCTAGCAACTCCATAGCAATATAATAATTTCACCAAAACTACCCTAGCAACTCCATACCAACATACTAATCTCCATAGAAACATACTAACACCCGCAAACCACGCTAGTAACTCCATAGCAACATACCAATCCCAACAAAACCAATCTAGCTCTTCCATAGCTACATAATAATTCCACCAAAACTACCCTAGCAACTCCATACCAACATACTAATCTCCATAGAAACATACTAACACCCGCAAACCACGCTAGTAACTCCATAGCAACATACCAATCCCAACAAAACCAATCTAGCAACCCCATAGCAATATAATAATTCCACCAAAACCACCCTAGCAACTCCATACAACATACTAACCTCCCCAAACTACTCTTGCAACTCCATTGCAGCATACTAACCCCCAAAAGCCCCTAGCAACTCCAAAGCAACCATTCCCCCACCCACTGAAAATCATTATATGAACCTAAATAGTAAATGTATTAATAGCATGGAAACTAAGGTTACAGTTGTATAATTTTTTAGAAGGGGATTCAGAAAAAAAGAGAGTAAAAGTCAGATGCGTGTCAGTTGAGTATTTGCTCTCAACAGCGTGGCATCCTCTCCTGTGAAGGCTGTGTGGTTCTAGCTGGGCTGGGCCACTAAACGACAGCTTTACTTACGCCTGACAGCCTGTCGCCGCTCACAGATCAGGTCTGTCTCCTGCATATATTCTAATTGCTACAGCAAGCGTGAAAAGCTATTCTGCATGTCCATCAATCTCTCATCTGCAGACAGCAGGTTGAGGAGAAATGTATTCAGGGGGCAAAGAAATATGAGAGACTGAGGAAATATATGCAGCGCTACATGTTATTTAACAGAGTCTCTTGAATATTGAAGTGATGGAGGGACTGCAATGCAACTCTGTACCCTTCTCATAAAGTGCCTGCGGTCACTCGTCTCAGCACACAGGGGAGTGGATATACACATTCTTTTGCATAATGCATCCCAGCATGCTCTGTATCTGAAAGAAGCAGTTTCTGAGAAAACAGGGAATTTAGGAATATAATATGCATGATATCTTTCAAAGCTCTGCACCACAGGCTGAATTTGTATTTATATATGTAGTCATGTCCTTAAACACAAGACGCTGAAAACAAGCAAACGATTGGCAAAATGTTTCTGTGATGACTGTGTATTGCAACAGTTGCAAAATACAGGCAGAATAGGGCATTTTTCATGGAAGCCTCATAAAATATCTGTCCTTTTGGTGTTACACCCCCTCCCGGGTCCATACCACCACAACTCGTTCGTGTTCCAAGTGGGTCTCGAACCCGGGATTCCGGCACGGGAGGCGGGCGATCTAACAAGGAACACCAAAGGCTACAGCCTCTAGCGTCAGTCACTAGAGCGCCCTCTTTTTGAGGTCAGGAGAGTGAGGTTTACACACAGCCCTTACTAGCATACATCCGTTACCCCATACCCCCTAAACCTCACTCCCGTCCGGGTCACGGCACCAATGTTACATTCCCTCCCGGGTCCATACCACCACAACTCGTTCGTGTTCCAAGCAGGTCTCGAACCCGGGATTCTGGTGCGGGAGGCGGGCGCTCTAACAAGGAACGCCAAAGGCTACAGCCTCTAGCGTCAGTCACTAGAGCGCCTCTTTTTGAGGTCAGGAGAGTGAGGTTTACACACAGCCCTTACTGGCATACATCCGTTACATTGGCACCAACAATGGCCCATAAACAAGCAAAATGGCCCAAAACATTTTCTCTTTGCATGTAACAGAACACAGAAAGGATAATTTAGAAAGAAAACCAGAAAATGAGCTTGACTTTCATATTAAACTCTTTCACGGCTGTCTATCATTGCCTGGGTCTCTTCATCCATACCAACACATGCGGTTTCTGATAGCATATAGCTCTATTTATTTGGACATGCTTTTATACTAAGACCAGTGAAAAAAAAAACTTAAATTACTTGCCCTGTTTATCTCATTGCTTTTAATAAATCGAACACCCTGCAATTTATTTATTTTGGCATAGGAAATTAATTCACTCAGGCGGTGATCAGAATGTTGATTAGCGGGTTGCAGAATAATATGAATTTGATGAGCTGACCATCCATTAAAATGCATTTTAGACAGTACGTCCGAGTTAAAAGCTACTTTTATACAAAGAGGGGTGATGAAGAGAGAAAAACCTGCTGCAATCATCAAAAAGGAGTGAGTAGTTTTATTGTATGTCTTTTTGTTCTTTAATGGTTCTATGATCGTGGACCTTTAAAGCTTTGCCTTTTTGAAGCGGTCAAAAGCATGGGATGAATATACTGTAGTCAGCCTCTGTTTGAGAATAATAAAAAGCATAGAGCACAATGTCCTTTAATGGAATCCAAATCCACATTTAAATGCATTACTACATTATTAAAGGAATATTTCACCAGAAAATGAAAATTCTGTCATCATTTATTCACCCATCATATGTATATGTCTAAGGATGATGGACATATTGATGGACAAAAGCTTTGACTTATGGGTGAGTAAATGATGACAGAATTTTTGAGCTTAAAGCTTAACGTGATGAACCGTCCCTTTAAGCAAAACATGTCACAGTATATCAGAATATCTTCAGCAACTGTAAAACAGGGTTAGATCAGAGCAGCATTCAGGACTTATGCATTTTGGATTGAGATATGTTTCCAAAAGGCGCTTAAATGAGAGCTGCGTTATTAAATTTGAATATTTGTTTAAACATACTGGTGTTCGGATGAGGAACAGATCAGGGGTATCTCAGAATATTCTTAGAGACCTCATAAACTTTATCTTTTTATTATTTTTTTTCACACCCACAACTACAGTGAAATGTTTTCTCTCTCTACGCACCTTGATACTACACTAGAAACTATAGAAACAAAGAAAACACGATATATATGCAGTATATTATGGAAGCTTGTTTCAGCCACAGGATAAAAAGAAAGGTAGTTGTGACTTTTTATCTCACAATTATGACTTTTTTTAAGATATAAATTCAGACTTGCCAGAAATTACCTTGCAATCATACATAATAAAAAAGGTATAAGTGTGCTTCCTTTTTCCTTGAAATTCCGAGTATGCATCTCACAATTCATACTTTTTCTCAGAATTCTCTTTTTTTTTGTATGCGTTGCAAATGCACAACATGTGTAGTAATTTAAATGTACAAGTATTGAAATATACATGCAGAATATGTATGCACAGCATACTAAATATTCATAGACAAAGACATGGCTGTGCAAGATGACACTGCATCATTTCTTACAATGACTGCACCACTTTGACTTTGAATATTACAGACATGACCGAAGGAACTGATAAGGACAACTTCAATACTACCACTGAGTGTCAATGAACTTCCAGTTAAAACCGTTTCTTTGCACCAGGATAAGTCTGTCCATTATTAGAAAGACAGTGGCAGGATATAGACAACCATCCTTACCTCCTCCACACATGAGCGCTGGAAAATAGATCTGCTCTCCAGCATGTCTGCTCTCATTAAGTAAATGTCAGTAGGGCTAAAGACGACCTCTCGCCGGACAATAAAGAACTGTCGATATTTGCTGGTTTCATCTTATCTGTTCCCACTTGCTTTTCTGTCACACTTGTTTCTTCTGGAAATCCCAAAGAGAATTCACATGCTCCTCAAACTATGCAAATTGTTAGATTACGATTCATTGATCTCAGGTATGTTGGAAATAGTATGCCATGGTGCCTGGTAGCATACTATTTCGGGTGGATTTTTGAAATACGTATACATGCTTCTTATAATTAGCTTGATTTATTTCACAAATTTTCAATAAGAAACTTGTATAATGTATACTATTCCACACAGACTATTATCAGTGTTTATTTCTTTTAATTTTGATGATTATAAGTGACAACTAATGAAAACCACATTCAGTTTCAAAATTAGAATTTTGAAAAGTTCAATATTGAAGACACTTGCCACACTTTATCAGCTAAAACTCAAACACCTGCAAAGGCCTTTAATGGTTATCAAGTCTAGAAACAATGGGAAGACTGCTGACTTGACAGTTGTCCAAAAGATAAAATTGTCACAGAGCTCTGTGTCCAGCACATAATAGAAGGCGAAGGGAAAGAAAAGATGTGGTAGAAAAAGTGTACAAGCAATAGGGATCCGCACTCTGGAAATTGTGAAACACATTTTGGGGGAGATTCACAAAGAATGGACTCCATATTTCTAAGTGGATAGTACATTTGAAACAACAGCGTCAAGCGTCTTGTCTGGGCTAATGGACTAGGCCAAAGTTATGTTCTCTGAAGAACTTTGATTTTTGGAAATCATCCCAGAGTCGGAGGAAGAGAGGAGAAGCACAGAATCCACGTTGCAATTTTTCCACAGATGATGTATTGGGTGCTTACATACAAGGTCACACTTACCAGGAAGTTTTAGAGCATATGCTTCCTGCTGCTGACCAACTAGAGATGTTTCATTTTCCAACAGGACTGGTACACAGTACCAACATGGTATCCCTGTTCTTAATTGGCAGCAAACTCGCTGATTAACCCCTAGAAAATTGTACTGTGAAGAGGAAGATGCGATGCAGACCCAACATGCAGAAGAGCTGAAGGCCAATCAGAGCAACCTGGCTCTCATAACCTGAGCATGCCACATACTCCATCCCCCGCATCAGTAATTCAGGCAAAAGGACCCCCAACTGATTGAGCTGTACATAATTGCACTTTTCAGTTGGCCAGCATCATAATATTCTAAATTTTCTGAATACTGAATTTGGGGTTTTCAAGTTGTCATTATAATCATCAAAATTAAAGAAATAAACATGAAATATATCAGTCTGTGTGGATGAATGTATACATTAAACAAGTTTCTTATGGAATAAAATAAATCAACTTTTTGATTTTCTATTATATGACCAGCACCTATAGTAATGTCCATCTTGAAGTAATGTCTTTGAACTTCAAAGCCGTTTAAAGAGGCTGAAAAGTTATGAAAATGCATTAAAATCACTTTATTTCTTTCATTGTATCATTTTTTTATTTGTGTTCCAGCTGGCTGCCAATCAAAATCATACGTCATTGCCAATAATTTATTTGTGTTGAAAATAAGCTGGATCTGGAAATAGGATGTGCAGTTTACGCAAACTCCATTTATAAAATAAAATAAACATTAACTGAAATAAATAACACAATATACTATTTTATTTCAGTTATCTATGGAAATATTTCTAATTTGTTCAATTTGATGTACTACTACTGAAATAAATATTTATCAAAACACTGAAATACTTTTAAAATGAATTAAAATGAATTAAAAGTATACTATAAAAAACTAATAAAAATGACAAAACACAATAAAAAAAACTAATTCAAACTAGTAACTTGATGAAACTATAATAATAAAGTGTGTATCTAATCACTCGAGGTGTTCGGCTGGACTTTGTTAAACCAACGAACTCTATAAGCAATGACATGTACAGTTCACTGTTTAATTGGTTTTAATTATTAATGCAAATGAATTGTTAATCTATTTCTTCACAGAGCATGTTCCATCACTCTGTGCACAGATGCCTCAGGATAAGCGTTATCTCGCACTGCAGTAAATGATGGCACTGTGGTCTAATGCATCACACATCACAAACTTCATTAATGTAAACTCTGCAGTCTTCTATTTAAAACTCTTCCAAGATTTCCTAGTAAAACAAGTACAGAAGTCTGGGCTCTGCCTATAAAATATCCTAACTCGAATGGTACCTTGTCAGTGATTATTCCAAACTTCCTACATAGAAGCACCTAAATTGTGTTCCACCTGCTAAGCAAACATTGCAAGACTAATAAGCATATATTAGATGAAATAGTTTATTTTTAATTAGATTGCACTATTTTTTTGCACATTAATCTATGCATGCAAAGTACCTATGATGCTGCCTAGGAATTTGACTAAAGAAGGTATTTTCTAAGGCAACATAATTAAACATCCTATCTTTTGGAACAGCTTTTGGACTAGGGTGCACTAGTGCCCTTAAGTGCAGCCTGCATAGGGCGCTCAGTAGGTTTTGGAATAAAGCCAGAGTGTTTTGAAACATTAGCATCAGTGTGAACTGAAGATGAAGTTTGTCTTTGGTTGTACTGACCTTGGATTCGCCGCAGGCAGTTTGTAATGAGGGTAAACATTATGCTACGGCTGGAAGCAGTATAAGAGAAGATGTCAGGTCATCTAATTGATTAATTGTCCCAACAGTCTCTTCCCTGCACACTGCTCAGCAGACAGGCATTCATCATTACACCATCTCGACTCATTTGCTGGACGTATATCTATCTTTGATCTTCACTTTAGGGTGCTTTTGCAGTAAACGCTTATATTGTAAACAGGTCTTATGTGACCTGAAACAGGTCTTATGTGTCATACACACAGAAAAAGAAGGGTTTAAAATTGTACCTTTTGGGGTACAACAGCTTATCGCTGGAGCAGTACCCTTAAAAGGACATATTTGTTCCTTTTTTACCACTAATAGGTACATATTAGTACCTCAAGGGTACGTATTACTACTCTAAGATACTAATATGTACCTTTTAGGAGTAAAAAGGTACAAATATGTCCTTTTAAGGGTACTGCTCCAGCGACAAGCTATTGTACCCCAAAAGGTACAATTTTAAACCCTTCTTTTTCTGTGTGTAGGTGTGTGCATATGCAGGGGGGGGGGAGTAAATGAAAGGAAAATGTAAATTAAACCTTTATTTAAGCTGCGCTCATTTCCAGTGATGTGTCTCCTTCCAGACAGAATATCTGTGATGACATTAAATGTGTTCAGATGAAACTGTTTACATACGCTGACTGCCGGAGAGCTGTGAATTCAACACAGTTGAAATGATCATAATTATGCGTGACATGAAATGTTGTCTTTCCCTTTACAAACACTGCAAATGCAAAGTAACAAGACACTGGGAATGGATCACGAAATACATTTTTATAATGTGCTACAAACACTTTTCAATTCTAAGAAAATCTCATTACTCTCATCTTGAAGGAGAATAGAGTTCACGCATCGCTGCGTTGGTAATAGTTCATGGAACATATGGATTTGAAGAACAATTAACACATAGTAAGTGTCTCTTCATCTCTTTAATTATAGAGGCTGTGTGAAGCCCTTGAGATGGTATCGTCAGGCAGATCCGAACTTTCTCCATGTAGACATTGTGTGGCTCTCCTTGAGCAGAAAGCTCTCATTGTTCATGTAACCATGGCAATGCTCTTGGCTCTCACAGACTGGCACTGTCAATACTTTCAACATTCAAGGCTTATATATTATTACAGTATGTACTTCTAACTAAAGAACAGTCCAACATGCTCTAACAACCTTAACCGAATGTTTCCCACCAAAAAAAGAGTGGCCATGTTTGTTCTGTTGCATTGCCATTTCATTTCATTGTTTTCTTTTACTGGATGTTTATCGATGACAAGGATTTTGATGCTGTTTAAAGTGTATTTCCCTGTCTTTACATGTTTGATTTTAACAAACAGTTAACCTTAATTCTGAAAGCATTCAGGCTAAGAACATTTCTGCAACGTTGTGCTATGGACTTAAATTATACTGTTCATCAAATTAGGGATGCAGCGATTAACCTGTTTCGCGATTAACCGCGCTTTAAAACATCACGGTTAATTAATCGTAAAGGTTCCGCTAAACCTAGTGTTTCTGTTATACGAAACAGAACTGTTGCAGCTTGCGCAAAACAGAGCGAATACATAAGGGATAATGCACGGCTAGCTGTAGCCTACATTGAACGATTGCATTAAGCACAACGTGAAGGCAAGAACCACCTGAAGCGAAGCTACGGCTCGTTAGCTCAGCATTCTGCCCGCTTCAGATCAGAAAGAGATGAAATCGTGCAGTAAGATCACATTTATTTTGAACTAATTCATTATAACTTTTAGCTACTTGAATTAATTATTAGAGAGAGAGAGAGAGAGAGAGAGGTGACAGTTGCCTGTGTGAATTAGCTTACCTGTGTCTGTGCGTCTCTCCAGTTGGCTATTTAATCTATTGTATTAATAAAAGTCGTGGGGCAGCGTTCTCAAGAGGTTTGTGTCCTCCTTGAATGTTTGTACACGTGCGCAGCCTATCTCCGATCTCACAAACCAAAACAATAGACATGATTTTCTCAGGCCAGATGTAAAATCATATCAATTGTTATAAAGATTATTAAAATGAATACGTATGGATGATATTTGATTGCTGTAGTATTTCAGTTTATTTATATCATTAATAAGTCCCCCCCCTGTGGGATAAATTAAGTTAATGTTAGTCGTATATTAATAATACTTCATGATTTAGTTTTTCACCATGTTTTCAAATTCTCTACCCCAGGTCCAAAAGAAGATGTAAAGAATCTATTTCCATTTGTTATTTTCAAAAGAGAAATACTGTCATGGATGTTTACAGAGCAGAGGTAACCTTTTTTATTCCAATGGGAGAGATCAACTAAATCTATATTCGTCCCATACCTACGTCAAAAATACAGTAAAACAAAAAATGTCCACCTATTTTAACTTAAAAACGTAATTTCCGTTGCTGCCTTAAATTCTACATTACTATCAACTTGGTTGTACACTTAATTTCAACTTAGATTACATGAAAAATTGTATTAAAAATAAAGTTGAATTTCACATAACTTTAAAAAAGTTGATATAGCTCAATTTATTTTGATGAGTTAAACAAATGTACTAAAAACATAAGCTGCCATGATCTGTTTTTACATTAAATTCGTTTTTGGTACTTTATGTTGAAAGTTTTTGTTGAAGTACTAAAATTACTAAAACTAAAATAATAAATAAATAATAAATATATTCAATTATACATAAAACAATTAAAATCAGAAAAAAATGTTTACTAAATAAATAAATACAAATTACAAAAGCAAACAACAAAATGACTAAAACTGAAAATATAAAGAATTAAAGCTAATTCACAACATCTAGCATTGGCTTGCTAAATTTACCACTAATTTTTCACAAACACCATTCAGATTTTCTCTAGAAAATGTAAAGCAAGTTTATTCATCATCATCTTCATCTTCTTCTTCTTCTTTTCCCAGTAACAAGTATGACACCATTTGGTTTAATCCATCATCAAATTATTAGTGCATGCATGCGTTCTTCTCTATTGCAAATAAAAGGATAAAGAGTGTCAGTCACTGGGGTTAATTCACACATTTCCAGCTAAATTAGCTGGTGCTGGTGAAAATGACTCTGATTAAATATGGATTGATGGCTGAAAGTATTTAAATGGAGTTTTGTATTTTACAGCTTGACATGTAATCGTCCTCTTTCCAGTCTGAGTACAAATTAAATCAACAACAGCTGGAAAACAAGAGAAAAACAGGTACGATCAGTCAGCTGCAATTAAAATAGCACATACAATGATGATGAGCCTCACAATTAAAAGCCACGTCTCAAAAATCCGGTGATCTTTCTTTGTAACATAACAAATTATTTTTAACTTTGCTCTTAAATGTGTTAATGGAATAGTCCCAATAATATAATAAACATTTGCAGAAAATGTACCCATTCTCAGGCCATACAAGATATAGATGAGTTTGTTTCTTCATCAGAACAGATTTGAAGAAATGTAGCATTACATCACTTGCTCATCAATGGATCCTCTGCAGTGAATGGGTGCCGTCAGAATGAGAGTCCAAACAGCTGATAAAACATCACAATAATACACAAGTAATCCACACCACTTCAGTCCTTCAGTTAACATCTTGTGAAGTGAATAGCTGCATGTTTGTAAAAAACAAATTCATCACTAATGCGTTTTAACTTTAAACCATCGCTTTTGAGTCTATAATCAATAATAATGTTTCCTCCAGAGAAAAAGCTCATCCCTGTTGTCCTCTCAAAATTGTTTTAAGTAAAAAAATGTCTTAATGATGGATTTGTTTCCTGCAGTTATTCACTTTGTGTGGATTATTGTGATGTTTTTATCAGCTGTCTGACTCTCATTCTGACGGCACCCATTCACTGTAAAGGTTCCATTGCTGAGCAAGTGATGTAATGCTACATTTCTTCAGATCTGTTGCCATGAAGAAACAGGGAGGGTAAGAAAAAGTTCAGCAAATTTTAATTTTGGGGGTAACCTATCCATTCAATTTTCAACAATAATTGTATTTATTTGTTTATTTTTCTCCTTTCGTATTCAGAATATCTGACATCGGAAAGTTGCAGTCATTTCAATAAATGCACTTTTTTGAAAGGGGATAAAGTTCTGAAAGTTCCAGTATTAAACTGGAAGTTTTCCATTAAACTCTTACAAGGACATTTAGGTCATCACAATACGAAACAAGGAAATATATCAATTCACAATTAATTACATTTGTTGCATGTCCCGGAAATATGTGATATTAAGTTACCTCAGTCACACATATGTTGCACAAGACAGCGAGTCCTGCAGAAACGTAAGCCTCATGAGAAACTAATAACAGCACAAGATTGAAATGAGATAAAACTGCTTCTTATAAAATCTCATTCTCTTATTACTGTAATTCTCGACCTCAGGCCCGACTCCAGAATCAAATCACAGAGGGTGATTCTTAAATTAGTGTGTGTGTGTGTGTGTGTGTGTGTGTGTGTGTGTGTGTGTGTGTGTGTGTGTGTGTGTGTGTGTGTGTGTGTGTGTGTGTGTGTGTGTGTGTGTGTGTGTGTGTGTGTGTGTGTGTGTGTGTGTGTGTGTATGAGTGGCGTCCATTGCTATGGTTCAAAGAGAGCTCCATTCATAATCCCTAAAAAGCTGTCAGTCATCTTAGTTCATCGCAATCTCACGAAGATACCTTATTATCAATAAAGTTCCCTATACGCTGCACAACGACTCTCTTATTTACATCGCATCAACACTTTGTTATAATGAGATGATTCATGCTGAACAAAATACTTCAACAAAAACGCCGGTGATTTGAGTGGCGAGTAGATTCTACCCTAAACGCCTCAAATTCAAGAAATCAACATATGTCTGTGATTAGCTACATTAAATCAATTAAAATAATTTTATATCATAAGTTGAGCTTTTTACATCTTCAACTTTATGATTGATATTGTTTGTTTTTGTTGTTCTCTTTCCCTTTAAATTCACTCAGCTGTGACATATAAACAGCTAAATAAAAATAAAACCTCAAAATCCACAAAGAACATTTGTTGAACAATCCTAAAGAAATGCCCAAACCCGAAACAGTTCACTGTTCATCCAGACGTGATGATACTGTACCTCCGCTCTCTGACTTCTTGAAAATAGACACACCATATCTTAACCGGACTAACATACTCACTGCATTAGTGCATGTGTATTTGATAGTAAGTATAAAATAAATCATGAGCTGAGTTTAATGGGTAGTTAACAGTGAATGAATTATGATTGTGCCCCCTAAAGTAAAGTCTTGTCAAAATAATGCATTAACAAGCCATGAGTTCATGTTAGTGTATGGGTAGTTAATGAGTGAATTATTGTGGGCCCTCTCAAGTAAAGTCATACAATATATATATATATATATTAGTGCTGTCAATCGAAAAAATGTGTTAATCATCACAGTCATGATTAATCACAAATTTAAATAATAGGATTACCTGTAAATGTGTTGAAATAAAGAAATGCATGACAAACTAGTTTAAGGAAACAGAACCTTTCACACCTCCGCCAGATATAAGACATAATCCTTATTATTCTTTTGTTTTTATTCAGCCATTATCAGCATTTATACTGGCAATAAAACATTTCCCAAGCCACATCACTTCAATCCCAGTATCTGTATTTCTGCTGTGTAAAAGCCTTAACATGTATGCTCTGGCTGAAACTCACATTGTTTATAATGTTACAACCGCCTCTCCGTTAAGTTGCCAGGTAACTTATACATTCCAAGTATAATACACATTAGTAAAAGGATCTATTTTCATATATACACTTTGTATTTTCAAAATAGCCCGCTTGTTGTGCCGCTACCCTGGCAACACTGGTTCGCTGTACCCTCATCACACAACGACAGATAACCTTCCACACTGCGATGACGGCAAGAAGTTGGGGTCAAACCTTATAATGCGATTAATTTGAGTAAAACAAATTAAGGCGTTACATTTTTTTAGATTAATCGCATGCGTTAACGCAGCGGTTTAGACGTTAATGGCTGTGTGTTGAGTTATTTTGAGGGGACAGCAAATGTACACTGTTATACAAGCAGTACTCTCACTACTTTACATTGTGGCAAAGTGTCAATTCTTCAGTACTGTCACATGAAAAGATATAATAAAAAATTTACTAAAATGTGAGGGGTGTGCTCACTTCTGTGAGATACTGTATATAAAAGTTGTGTGTGTGTGTGTGTGTGTGTGTGTGTGTGTGTGTGTGTGTGTGTGTGTGTGTGTGTGTGTGTGTGTGTGTGTGTGTGTGTGTGTGTGTGTGTGTGTGTGTGTGTGTGTGTGTGTGTGTGTGTGTGTGTGTGTGTGTGTGTGTGTGTGTGTGTGTGTGTGTGTGTGTGGCAGCAATAGACTTCCACAGTATTGGAATTTCCAAAGATGCATAACACATTATCATCATCATAAAAAAGAGTCTCAGCAAGCTAACGTATGTGGGTTTTGTCTGATAGATAGACTAAAGACTAACACAAAACTGCTAATGAGAAAGGTGACAGATGACCGGCCGTGTTCAGATATATTTTGATTTATAATGACAGAGGTGGCTGAATGTGCATAAATAATTTTAATCAACTTCACAAGTGGGTAAAACTGATTCCCCTCTCGGCAACATCACATGCAGTCAATCAGTAAGATGCAGAAGAAACTTCCGGCAGCAGTTGAGGCAGAGGTAACCCCGTTTCAGTGGGTTAACAGAAAGCAGATTGGACATCTCTGACTGGTTTGTGAAGCTGAAGCTGAACACTAATAGTAAATGGCTGTTGCAAACTTCTTTAGCCAGCACAAAGCGACTGTGCTATTAGATAGCATGCTATTGTTAAGAATGTCAGCCATGATTTCATGCACCCAAAGAGTCAATCCATGATCTTCTCTCTGACCATCTAACTAAACTTGTTTTTGCTTCTATACACTGAAATAAAATTGGTGTAGGATGTATTTCACTCAAATACTCCTAAGTTTACAATTAATTACAAAGTAATGGAAAGATTCAATATATTAAACGCATTTGAAAGTAACATGAAAGTATTGTGGTAGGTTCCATGATTGTTCAGAAAAACTAGATTGGATAACTAGTTAATTCTAGATTGGAAGTAATAAATAGTGAAAGAAATTCAGTGTGCATTCACAGAATTTAACCAAGTGCTCATGGAAAAGATGTTTTAGCTGTTTCTTGAAAAACTAGAAAGATGAAATCTATAGAAAATACTGTATTTCTGTGTGTGACATATACGACCTGAATTCTGGAAATGCTGGGACGTTTTTTTTAAATTTGAATAAAATGAAAACTAAAAGCCTTTCAAATCACATGAGACAATATTTTATTCACAATAGAACATAGATAATATAAATGTTTAAACGGATACATTTTAACATTTATCCACTAAATGATATCATTTCAAATGAGGCCTACTACAGGTCTCCAAAAAGATTGCCACGGGGCAACGAAAGGCTGAAAAAGCAAGACATTTTGAAAAAACATTCAGCTGGGAGAACATCTAGCAACTAATCAAGTTAATTGACAGCAGGTCTGTAATATAAAAGGCATGTCTTAGAGAGGCAGAGTCTCTCAGAAGTAAAGATGGGCAGAGGCTCTCCAATCTGTGAAAGAGTGTGTAAAAAGTACTTTAAAGGGGACCTATTATGCTCCTTCTTACAATATGTAAAATAAGCCTCTGATATCCCCAGAGTGTGTATGTGAAGTTGTAGCTCAAAATACCCAACAGATAATTGTGTATAGCTTGTTAAAATTGCCACTTTTAGGGTATGAGCCAAAATGCCCTGTATTTGATTATGTTGCTTTAATACAAATGAGCTGTTGCTCCCGGAGAAGAGGGCGGAGCTTCAAGAGCTCAAGTTCCCGCATTAGCAGTGCTAGCCTTTGCAAATAAACATTCCACGATTAGTACAACCCAGTTATCTTTACAGAAAACGTACTCTGTTTAAAAGTCAGTCATCTGATTGTACTGTGCATAATAAATTCTCGTTCATGAATTACAAAGACAGGGAGCACAGCGCGATAAAAATAACAACATAGCTGGTCTCATGGTGCATGGCATGCTATCACAAACTTTATAAGTCCCACTCGTGATTATGAGCTCAATAAACTCAAGCGATCGACTCACATTGCTTTCAAATGCAACTTTTAACTACCACATTCCTATTCTCGATCATTCATGAAGACAGCACCAGTGAAAACAGAGACAATGGTAGCTTTAGCATCATTAGCCTTACGGAGTGCCAAGAAGCTCTTTAGAAAGGCAATTTGGAAAACAAAAGCGTGATACTTACTTTGTCTGGAGCTGACGTTTGCGCACGAAGCGTTGGTATTGATCCCTACACGTATTGGGGACTTTAACGATTTTTTTCCTGGGACATTTCCTTAGACAATTAAACTTAACCACAGTGTCCTCAGCAGCTCAGATGAAGGGAGTCTATGGAGACTCCTATGTCCTTTAGTGCATCCCAAAACACAACACTTGAAAAGCCTCTTTGGCGCTGATATTGTATATCTCCAGCAGCCACAGTAAGTAATCAGTAATGGTGGATGCTAATGGTGGAGGCGGACCGCAGCTTCTCACTCAGGGCTGTGTTTATGCTTATAAGGCAGCATCATAAATGGGGGGGACTTTTTCCCCTCGGTGACGTGAACAGAGGGAGAATCTGAAACAGCTCGTTCTGAGAGACTGTTTATGTTTTTTTAGATTATAAAAAAATGAGTGGGTGGATTTTTAACATTATAGGCTGGTTGTTTTCGCACACTGTGGTCACACAACTGTGTTCAAACACCTTATGAAAGTGATTTTTGCATAATAGGTCCCCTTTAAAAACAACATTCCTCAACATCAAATTGCAAAGGCTTTACAAATTGCATCATCTACAGTGCATAACATCTTTAAAAGATTCATAAAAACTGGAGAAATATCGTGCGTAAGGGACAAGGCCTTTGTTGGATGCCCGTTGTCTTTGGGCCCTCAGAAGACACTGCATCACTCATCAGCATGATTCTGTCATTGACATTACTAAATGGGCCCAGGAATACTTTGACAAACCACTGTTGGTAAACACAATCCGCCATCCCATCTTCAGATGCCAACTAAAGCTCTATCATGCAAAAATAAAGCCATATGTGAACATGGTCCAGAAGCGTCGTCATGTCCTGTGGACCAAGACTCATTTAAAATGGACTGTTTCAAAGTGGAAAAGTGTTCTATGGTCAAACGAGTCCAAATTTCACATTCTTGTTGGAAATCACGGACACCATGTCCTCCGGGCTAAAGAGGAGGGAGACCCTCCAGCGTGTTATCAGCGTTCAGTTCAAAAGCCAGCATCTCTGATGGTATGGGGGTGCATAAGTGCATATGGTATGGGCAGCTTGTATGTTTTGGAAGGCACTGTGAAAGTTTTAGAGCAACATATACTCTTGAAATGAGCTGATTTTGTGTATAACATTTTCTCAGTTTAAACATGTGTTATGTTATCTACTGTATGTTCTATTGTGAATAAAATATTGACTCATGTGATTTGAAGGTCTTTTAGTTTTAATTTTATTCAAATTTAAAAAATGTCCCAACATTTCCGGAATTCGGGTTGTGTACTATATTATATATAAAAAAACTAATTGTGCAAAGTTCATTGAGTGCATTCACAAAATCGATTGCAGTCGATTGCTCCCAGAAAACAATATTTTAGAGATTTCTTGAAAATTGCAAGGTTATGAAATACAATGATGAAAACTATAGCATTTTTTCTCAGTAAAAATAAAAAGTAAAAAAAATATGAAAATGTGAGTAATACTGTTTAGTTGCAGTGAACTGCTATTAATATTTAAATATGAGTAGTCATGTGTTGAAATCAATACTTTTTATGATACTTGAACTGAGGATTGTGTTGTGGATGTTCGAGTATGTGTATACATCATAATATTTCAGTAGACCATTAAAAGTATGTCTTCAGATATCATATTCCTGCCTTTTAAAAGGAAAACTCTTTCTCCGGTTTACTCACTCTCATATTATTCCAAATCCAACATTTTTTGGCTTCCGTGAACCACAAAAGAAGATGTTAGGCATCATGTTAGGTACTGACAGCTTCAATCAGCATTCACTTTCACTGCACTTTATTTTTCATACGATGAAAGTGACTGCGGGTGTCATTCTGCAAGACATCCACTTTTGTGTTTCTCAGATGAAAGTCAGTCATACGGGTCTGGAACAACATGAGGGTGAATAAATGACAGAATTTTCATTTTGGAGTGAAAGATCCATTTAATGCCTTCAACTTTACAGCACTACTCATAAATGTCCCCACTTTTTTGCATGAGTTTATACTTTAGTTTGCAGATAAATAAGTGCATGTGCCATGATTTGAGTGCCGCTGATGCCTATCAAGCCTAGCCAACAAATTACATTGCTTCTTAGAAGAATAAAAAATAAAGCATCTGGAAAATAGTTCTTATGAAGTCTGGATCTGGACAAATCGGCTGTGGCCTGACATGAAAGGCATCAAGTGGAGGTCATGTAATAAAAGCTCGATTGGTGCCTTTGATCTGCCAGTGAGCAAATACCCCGCAGGAGCGAAGACACTTTCCTCTGGCTTTTATTTTTTATGTCATTTTTGTGACCACTTATTATTGAGTTTTACTGCACAATCTCAAAGGAAATCTACTTAGAATGGCGCCCATCGGTTAGACGATTCACCCCCGATACTTAATGATGTCTGATGAGAACTGATGGAAAAACATTTGTAAAAAGCCCTTCACTAGCTGGCATCAGACATCATTTGTACCTTAAAACCTTAAAACTTTTAGATGACATGACACACTACAACATGCATTAGCAATGCAAACAGTATAATCCAGATGATGGCGTCACAAAAACACATCAATGCACAAGAAAGGCTGTATGCACTGAAGATGGGCAAGACTTCAAATTCCTAAAGAAATAGTAAAAAAATGAAAATTAGCTGAAAATGTACTTAACCTCAGGGCATCCAGAATGTACATGACTTTGCTTCTTCATCAGAACAGATTTGAAGAAATGTAGCATTGCATCTCTTGCTGACCAATGGATCCTCTGCAGTGAATGGGTGCCGTCAGAATGAGAGTCCAAACAGCTGATAAAAACATCACAATAATCCACACCACTTCAGTCCATCAGTTAATGTGCCCCTTTTGTGGATTTTAGAAAAGTACCTTTCATGCAGTAACACAGCTCTAAGTGAACGAAAACATCCTTCAACATCCTTTGGAGCTGTAAAATAGCATTTTTCCCGGTAACGCTGTACACAAAGTAGCACTGCGCTCACAAATGCTGCTTTATCTGGCATTACAGGCATGATGGCATGAAAATGAGACCAATCGGACCAGCAGTTCTGCGGTCCACAGATCGTCAAACAAAGGAGGGTTTAGACCAATTAAGGGGAGGCGAATCGTTTGGGAGTCGTTCAGCAAGTAAGGTAAAAATATATGCACATTACACGACAATGAAAGTGTTTTTTGACCTTGCATGCATGTCAACCTGTTGCTGGGGACTCCCAAAACCAAAATATGAACATTTCATTATCCATAATATGGGCACATTAATGTTTTGTGAAGCGAAAACTGCATGTTTGTAAGAAACAAATCCATCATTAAGACATATTTTAACTTCAAACTGTTGCTTCAGGCCAAAATACTTATCCTCAATCCATAACATTGCTTTCTCCAGTGAAAAAGTCATTTCATTTGAATCAGGAGAGAAATGTGCATAGACCTAATACCGTTTACAAGCAAAAACAGTGCTAAACAAATATTGTATGAGAGTGGATTTTAATGTAAGAGGAACAGGAGATGGATTTTCACTGGAGGGAGCATTAAGATGGATTATAGATTGATATTTTGGTCAAAAGCAACGGTTTAATGTTAAAACGTCTTAATGATGGATGTGTTTCTCACAAACATGCAGCTTTTGACTACACAAGACATTAACTGATGGACTGGAGTGGTGTGGATTACTGTGATGTTTATATCAACTGTTTGTACTCTCATTCTGACGGCACCCATTCACTGCAGAGGATCCATTGGTGAGCAAGTGATGGAATGCAATTTTTTTTAACTAACATTAAAAGTTAACGTAAACTAATGCACTAACCAATATTAAAAAACAAGATCTTATTGCAAAGTTTTAACGTTATTAATTATCTTTTGACCAGTGCAAAGTAAAAAGGTCACTTTCCCAGACACTGTTTTCCAAGATCAACGTAAACCTTTCGTAATTCAATCTACACATTTCATCCGTGCGCAGTGGCAGAGATTAACGGCCAGACCTTTCATGGAAGCAGGACTTCACATGACGTGCCCCATCACAGTGGCCCAAGGCAGGCGGAAAAATAAGACTGACCTTTTCCCAGACCGCTACACTGGGATAGGTTTATAGACTTCAGCGTTAGGAGCAGAACGGGCCAGGGAGAGCTGGAGAACTTCAAAATGCACAATCACTTCACAAAAGGAAATCTAGACTTAAAAGACAAGAGATTGAAAAAGGAAAACAGTGTTACGATAAGACGCTGTTCGGGGTTATGATCATGACTTTTTCTGCTGTACTGCAGTGCTTTCCGAAATATGTTTTAGAAAAATACAATTCCAAGAAAACTGGAATGAACAGATGGTACAAAAAAGTTATTGTTTAGATTTACAATGTTTTGATGTTTTAATATCATGCAAAACAAAATAATTCATTAGTTAGTTTATATGTGGTACGACTTTAAAAGTTAAATGTTTTTTTATTACGTAGTTTATTAGATCATACCCGCAAAACAGCATCGTTGACAGAGATATGAACTTATTTCAGTTGACTCAGAGACAAAAGAGAATAATAAATACAAGGCTGTTCCCTCAAATCATGCCAAAACATAGATCAATATGACTCATTTTGTGTAAACAAGACCTCCCAACTCTCTCTGCCATCAAAGCGCTACATGGCGAGAATAGAAATACAGATCTATTGTCTCACCTCATAGAGATGTGAAGGCTTTCCTCGGAGTCAGTGAGAGCTTGTTAAATCAGACACATTTGTACACATTTACAGTGAGAACTGACAGACAGAGGAGAGGTTGTTCAGACTCTCTTCATTGGCCTGTCATACACAACATCTAGAGTGGTAAAAACTGCTTTTCAGGACTCACGTTTACACTGAGTTTCAAGTGGTCATATGCAGGGCCGTGCAGAGACCTTTGGAGGGGCAGGTGCTCAAAATATAAAAGGGGCACATGAAACAAGGCTTTAAATAGGGCTGTGCACAAAATATCATAACAGCAATGTATAGTGACGCATTCCTTGCTGATATGCGTATTGATGCGGATGCTGTAAATACTGTAACAATAAAAGTATGAATAGTAATGAATAGATTTTAGTCAAATGACATTAAAAAGACCAGACCCTTCCACCCCCATGAAACTTTTCTCCCTCAAATAGCACGAACGAAGTGAAACATGCACCTTTGTTTTGGTGCGCTGCTGTGTATAACGTTAGAAGTGGCGTTGCTGCAGGCTTAAACACAGCGATTTAAACAAAAGCTGTGCAATGCATGTTCTCTTCACGTTGTTCTTGTAAAATATAATAATGATAAGTAAACAAGCATACCACTCCGCTGAGACCCCACTTACTTAAGCTGCAACCGTGGCGCGGACGATATGAAGTGGTGCCTGAGCGTGAGGGATCGTTCGGATGAGTCGTCAGGTGAAAGGTTATCATGTGGGTGATTTATTTACGGCTAAATTATTAATCATTAATTTTACTAATAGTTAGATTGGGCAGGCCTTCACAGAAGGGTGTTTAATAAAAAAAATAATTACAAAAAAATTGCCTTGACAAAAGGGCACTTTGGGCATCATGGGCAAAGGGGCAGGTGCTCAACCCCCCCCCCCCCCCCCCCCCCGCACGTGCCTGGACATAGGTAATTGTTGGCTACAAATAAAACTTTTAACAAACATTTTTGATAAGCTGGAAAAAAAAAACATTAGAAATATAAATATTTAAATAAATAAAATAATAAAAATGACAATTTTTTTTTCCAGTTTTTTTACTGAAATAAAGCTGAAATAATATATAAATATTAGACGAAGATGAAAAACGTAAACGAATTGATATATTGCCTTGACAATTAACTGAAATAAAGTACTAAAATATACTAAAACTAAAGTAAGCAAAAAATCATAGCTTAATAAAATCATACAAAAACATAAATAAGTGGAAAAATGTATTAAAACTAAATAAACAAAAAGGAAAATCTTAACATAAGCATTTAAAAATATAAATAAAAATGACAAAAGCTCTTAACAAAATCACTAAAATTTAAGCTTAAATTAAAATGAAATCTAAAAATATATATTAAAAAACTAATTCAAGATATAACTAAAACAATGCTCTATCGCTCAAAAGTAAAACAAAATGGCATTAAAAGTTTACAAAAATTGTTTGTATTTTAATAATTTAGAAATGAGAAGGCTTTTCTTAGTTTGAGTAATTTATTTGTAAATATCTTAATTATTTTCATGACATTGTGGTCAGTACCAACACGTTTATCTTAGATTCAGGTGGTATTTTCTTGCACCTTGTGTAGTTTTTGGCCCACATAAATTATACCCAGAATTCTGCTCATGATGCATGCTTGTTTTTCCTGAAATCTCACCTCAGCGGACCATCTCTCTCCAGGACCTGCTGAGAAAACATCCCAGACATCAGCTCTGGCTTACAGCGCAGTTAATTGCCCATCAACAGGCTAGTTTCTTTCCGGCCAGACCAGCGCAGCTGGCAGCGTTCGACTGATTCACTCATTTCTAACATCTGGAGAAAGAAACTCCAGGTCCAGAAACCTTTCTCTTTTGCACCACAGTGGTAAAATGACCCTCTAACCGCTGTTAGGACAGTCTAACGGTGGACACACTTCACCTCTAGTTCAAATCAGAAGAGCTCTGCTGTCAAACTCGACTGCATCATTTTTATCATGCATTCTGTTATATAAACTTGGTATTGTGCATTTAGATTTGTAAAGACTTAAATTGTGCTGAGCATAGCTTTATCATTAACTAAAACTAAGACCTATCACTATAAAACTATTACTTAAAAAAACAAAAAACATTAATAAAAAAAAATATATATATATATAAATATATATATTAGTGCTGTCAATCGATTAAAAAAAATAACTAATTAATCGCACATTTTCTAAAATTAATTGCGATTAATCCTACTTAACATTAAAGTTTTTAAATATACTTTTATATTGCAATAATTTCACATTCAATATTCAAATGTACAATGTACAAACAACGTAAAGACAGTATATTTTTTATATTTCTTTAATGGCACCTTTTTTTATGATTGAAGGCCAGCATCACTGATACCAATATGTCTCTATAAAAAGAAATTCACCTTAATATTTAACCATTGATTGTTCAGCATTACAGTATAATTGAGAGCTATCAATTTGAACATTTATTAGACTTAACTTCTAATTTAAGTGAACAATCTTCAATGAACTTAAAATACTGACATTTAGCTACCTGTGCCCTTCAGCAGAAATATACAGAAAATGAATAGTTACCAAACACTAAATTCTAAATTAAATATAGATGAACCCCTTAAAGCTATAAAAGTTATTGATTTCCTCTTTTTCTTTTGTTCTTGGATTAATAGACATCACAGCTGGTTATTATCTTATTTGCCTGTTATTGCTCTAAAAGCTGCTGCTGAACGTGACGCGGATCTGACATGCATCTTATTTTCTCTCAACTCTCTTTACCTTCTCTGACACACTTCAGGTCTTAAAGTCTCTACTGATGAGTGGACGAGTTGAATCGGGAGTGTTAGATGAGGGAGACAGTGCTGGGGTGCCTCAGGACAGTTTCTAAAACCATTCTAGAGACATGTTCTTAAATGTGACGCATATATAACATATTGCATGCATGCGCATAGTTTTAAAGGGATAGTTCACCCAAAAATGAAAACTCTGTCATCATTTACTCACCCTCAAGTAGTTCTAAACCTGTATGAATTTCTTTGTTCTGCCAAACACAAAGGAGGATATTTTGAAGAAAGATTGTAACCAGGCTGTTTTGGGCACCATTGACTTCCATAGTAGGAAGAAAAAAATACTTTGGAAGTCAATGGTGCAACATGGGGCCATGCATTATCATGTTGCAACATGAGGTGATGGTCGCGGATGAATGGCACAACAATGGGCCTCAGGATCTCGTCACGGTTTCTCTGTGCATTTAAAATGCCATCAATAAAATGCACCTGTGTTTGTTGTCTATAACATACACCTGCCCATACCATAACCCCACCTCCACCATGGGCCACTCGATCCACAACATTGACATCAGCAAACCGCTCACCCACACGACGCCATACACACTGTCTGCCATCTGCCCTGTACAGTGAAAACCGGGATTCATCCGTGAAGAGAACACCTCTCCAAAGTGCCAGACGCCATCGAATGTGAGCATCTGCCCACTCAAGTCGGTTACGAAAACGAACTGCGTCAGGTCGAGACCCCGATGAGGACGATGAGCATGCAGATGAGATTCCCTGAGACGGTTTCTGACAGTTTGTGCAGAAATTTTTGGTTATGCAAACCGATTGTTGCAGCAGCTGTCCGGGTGGCTGGTCTCAGACGATTACAGGTGAAGTTGCTGGATGTGGAGGTCCTGGGCTGGTGTGGGGTAAACGTGGTCTGTGGTTGTGAGGCCGGTTGCGGTTGGATGTACTGCCAAATTCTCTGAAACGACTTTGGAGACGGCTTATGGTAGAGAAATTAACATTCAATTCACGGGCAACTGCTCTAGTGGACATTCCTGCAGTCAGCATGCCAATTGCACGCTCCCTAAAAACTTGCAACATCTGTGGCATTGTGCTTTGTGATAAAACTGCACATTTTAGAGTGGTCTTTTATTGTGGCCAGCCTAAGGCACACCTGTGCAATAATCATGCTGTCTAATCAGCATCTTGATATGCCACACCTGTGAGGTGGATGGATTATCTCGGCAAAGGAGAAGTGTTCACTAACACAGATTTAGACAGATTTGTGAACAATATTTGAGAGAAATAGGCCTTTTGTGTACATAGAAAAAGTCTTAGATCTTTGAATTCAGCTCATGAAAAATGGGGCAAAAACAAAAGTGTTGCATTTATAATTTTGTTCAGTATATATATATATATATACAAAAATATAACATAAATAAAATATTATTACATTATTATAAATCTAGTTTAGGTAATTAGCCTAAATGTATACTATTGTAATCTAAATATATTTTCAGTTTCAAAAATATATTTCAATTGAACTTCACTGTTTACAGCATGAAGTCTATTTAAAATATATTTTGGCAATAAAACAGTGTTTTTTTGTTTGTTTTTGTTGCTTGTCATTAATGCCATATTAATTGTTTATTTCCATGGATATTCCACTATGATGATCTCAGCATAACATATTCAACATATTTATAATGAATGCAACAGAATTAAACGTGCCCTCGTGGCTCCAGAGAAGCATTTGTAGTTGCACAATGACACTGTAATGTGACATAAAAGCAAAGCATTACCGTGGGAGAAAATATGCTTTTTGTGCCATATTGATTCAATTATCAAACTCTTTTTTTTGAGTCAGCCTCGAGGCGCACCTGTGAGCTCATTTAAACCAAGAAGCTTATCTCCAAACGCTGTGTGTGTGTGTGTGTGTGTGTGTGTGTGTGTGTGTGTGTGTGTGTGTGTGTGTGTGTGTGTGTGTGTGTGTGTGTGTGTGTGTGTGTGTGTGTGTGTGTGCGTGCCCTTGTTTGCATGCATGATGTGAGTTCGTGTTTTGCAGCTAGCAGAAAATGGAGAGTGTATATGCACACATTGCTCTATTGTCCATCTGATTGTATTGAAGTAAAGGAGTGTGAAGCCACAGCAACAGTCAACAGCATGAAATTGGAAACTATGAGGCCGCGTTTCAATCAGAGGAGGAGGGAGAGCCGTGCCGCTATTGACTTACGATCCTGTCACAATCCCTTGATTAAAAATATAGCTTGGTTCAATTTCACAGCATTGACTGACTTATTGATTGCTATTTCTGTACTTGAAGTAGCTTTCGCAAGAAATGAATTGTAGTTATTTGGACTAAGAGACATTACTGAAGGCCGAGGGACCATTTACAGCCGGCGTTGCACTTTCCTTGCTGCTAAAACCCAGAAAGTATTATACATTTTATGCACTTTACTTTTTAACAGACAACATCCTGGGAGCTCAACAAACTGTTGTGAAATTTTCCCTGAGACTCCATGAAATCTAAACTGGAGTTATGTGGCTTTTAGCTTTGAACTCATCTATACATAATACACTCCTAAAAACTGACAAAATCAAAATCATTTAAAATATTTTAACATAATAATGATGCCAACTAGCAAGTATATATATATGTGTGTGTGTGTGTGTGTGTGTATGTGTGTGTGTGTGTGTTTAATATACAGTTATCGTATTTACTTTACATTCAAAACATTTAAAAGCCTATAGTATATGAATACAATATTTAGAATTATTGTATCTATTTCTCTATTATAGTTACTATTAACTATATATTTTAGTTTGTATTAATATTTTGAATTCGTTTGTATTTTAATTATTTAGTTTTTATTTTTAGCTTAAGTAGCTTAAATATATATATATATATATATATATATACATACAGTTTGTTATATATATATATCAGCTACTTAAGTAACTATTTTAAATACATAAATAAGGACAGAATGGCCAAAATAAAAAATAAACAAAGACATTTCTAAATAAAAATGGCCAAAATAAATTTGCTGAAATGTTTTTAAATATATTTATGTAAATAAGAAATCAAATGACTGGCGATCAATGTATAGATTATCAAATATATATATTTTTGTTTAATTCAAAATTTGCATACAAAAAAAAAAAAGAAAAAAATTGCCAAAAAAAATTCCCATAAAATTA
Source organism: Ptychobarbus kaznakovi (assembly GCA_027422405.1). Lineage (NCBI taxonomy): Eukaryota > Metazoa > Chordata > Actinopteri > Cypriniformes > Cyprinidae > Ptychobarbus > Ptychobarbus kaznakovi. The sequence goes on from JAPDDN010000465.1 coordinate 31,269, forward strand.
GTTTTTAAATATAATTATGTAAATGTATTTATACCAATATTTTTGGCCACTTCATTTGTTTATTTTTATATTTTTGAAAAAAAAAAATGTAAATATACATAAAAAACATATTCCCCACATATTTCAATCCAAGAAAATAGATTCACAAAAACTGTATGTGTTACTTTATTAAATAAAATAACGGCAAGGAACACACATATGTATATAGTATATGTATATTTTTTTAGATAATTTTATGGAACTGTAATAACACTGGTCCATGCAGCACCTAATGATCAAGAAACAACCCCTAACTTTTGCACACCCAGTAACAAGTCCTTCAGAAGTTCTCACCCATGCTAATTGGTACTGGAAAAGTAGAGAAACCCTATAGCTTCACCCCTGCTCCAGGAAAATGTGTAAAAGCCAGTGGATCTGATTGAAGCTTGGAGCTCTTGCCATGTCTGTGTGCAATAAACATCAGAAGATCAATGAGCGGCTGCTGCGCGGTGGCGTCTGAGGCTAAGACTATCCATTAACCCTAATGTTGAGCTTTGAAGAACATCAGTCTTTCCAGAAGGCAGAACAGAACCATAATCTGACGTGGATGTCTTATATGTGACCGGTGAGGTCAAACCAGATCATGTTTCAAGTCTTTTGTACTTTTCTTGGAGAAACTCGGCTCTCACTTCCATCTCTGCCGCTGTCTGCATCACGCATTGACACACAGGTGCAGGTGTTTGATGGGCTGGAAATGAATGTCAGTCCGTAAACCGTCCCTACACTGCATCGCCAATTCTGTCACAGCTGCTGGAGAGATGATGCTCTTCTTCACCCTCAGCCCTCATTTCTGCTCAGATTTCCTTTGCTTTTAACCCTTTGTTGCACAATACTGCCTTTTTTAATTCTACAAGCACATGACGAATATGAGAGCAAATAAGCAATTAAGCTAGTTAATAATAAAATAATGAATAAACTAATATATTATAATGCATTTTCTGCCATCATTTTCTAGAACTGCCCTCAGAAAATTTTTTTATTGATTATTTATTTTGACATTAATAACTAGATGGCGTATTCTTCTGCTACAGTAACAAAATCTCCCTCTGTCTTTTGATGACTGGCTGCAAAATGTTATGAGCTTCATTCATTTGGAAAAAAAATAGGTATACAATAAAGAGCAATACTGGCATATTTTCTGAAACCAGGGACCCTTTTACCCAGGGAACACACATACTGACAATTTTTTTTTTTTTTTGTTTTTATTTTTATATTGCTTTCATGGTGCAAGCAGTTAATTGGTTAAACAAGAAGGAACAAACAAACGAAATGCGTGTTGTCTTGTAGAGAGTAATGAAGGATAAAGAAATGTGAATTGCAGATGTGCCCTTGCCGTTTGCTCTTGTTCACATATCAAGGGTCGTATCAAACCAGCACGGCGGCCGCTTCTCGGTCTTGTCTTTTAAAAACAAATCTGCCACATGCTGAGCATCAGATGTTTGAAAAATGAAGCAAAACACTATTTCCTCTACCATAACAGCAATTAAGCCCAATGTCTACAGCATTCAGTTAATCAACAGATTAAAAACAGGTCTAATCTGTGCTATACGAACTGTAAATGTGTAAAAAGCCTAATAATTACTAAGTGAAATGGCAGTGTTTGATTTCTAACACTGAATGTGTCTGTACACTTTAAACTTAAGACACCTAGAGAGGCAATCTTGTCTGGTCTCCATAGCAACAAATACATTTTAGCTCTTGACCTTTATTGAATAACAGAATTACGCACATCAGTTATTCTCCAATTAATAAATGCCCAGAGGAAGGCCATTTACCACCCCAAAAAACATGCTTTGGGAGGCAAATTCTAAAATCAGTGAATTTCCTATATATCAGTTACTTGTGCTCTTAATGTTTGTGTTTGCCAGACTCCAGCCTCGGCTCCAATCAAAGAAAGTTCAGTCTAATCAAGTCTGGTGTTACATTGGAGGCAATAACGCATAGCCAAAATAAGTATGCAAAATTTATGTAGGCTGTTATTATGTTGTCTCCTCTCAAACAAAAGCAGCAGACATCTGAGAACATGCATGGAAATATACCAGATAATGAGTTCGCTAGTTTACGGAGTATATTTGCATTTTTCAAATCAGCATATTGTCAATTATAAACTAAGTGCAGATTAAGACATCATCATCGTCCTCGTCATTTCACAACACACAATTTTGTTTTTTATTTGCTAATGCTATAGTATGAGCTAAAATACTTGTAGGGTAAAGGATGGTCAGGCAAGTCGACCTCAACTACTCTGTTTATGTAGGTTTCATTCCTTAATATAAATAAAGTAAAATAAAATGTTATTTAATTTAATAAAACAATTCTGGTAAACAGTGAGGCTTAATGAAACATATTTTTCCAATTCAAAAAAATATTTGGTTTTAACTTTCATATACCAAAATATATTTCAAGGGAAAGAAAATACATGTAAAATTATACAGGAGGCTAAACTAAAGCCACTAGTGATCAAAACGATGTACTATACACACACTACAAATGGAAAGTCAAGTTTGGGGCAATACATTGTGGGATACAGAAAAATAATATCAACTCAAATAATCACACCACACATTCCTCGGATGATTCTGGTCAACTTTAGTTGGCTCTACTAATCCTAAGGTTGAATAGTGTTGCTATAAGAGAACTTCAATGATAAGTGCTTTATAGAGCTCTGTTGTGCTTTAATGTGGCCAAGCGTATCAAAGTTCTGTCTTGTGTAGCTGGCTGTGTGAGAATCAGAGCCCATGGAGACAAACGGCCAATAAACAGCTGCTTTATGCTGATAAGAAACCACATGATCACCAGAAGAACCATATCATTAGTGACCATAAACAAACATTACGGTCTGGTCACCTTTGAATCATGGTGTTCTACAATTCGGCCGCTGCTTTTTATGCTTATTTACTGTAATAAGACGCACACTGCTGATGCTCCAAAAATGCCTGGCGTTTGCTATTGCAATTTGGATTTGCCTGCATTAAACATACCGTGAAGGAGTAAAAGAACATCTTTGTAAGAAAGCAGAAATAAGCAAGGATTATAGTCTGATTCCTTGCTGTACAAAATATGAAAGGTATCTCTTGTTGGCACTTTTTGTGAGTTAATTCAATTGAATAACTGACTTGGTAAAATTGCCCTTCACTCTCAGCATTGCCAGGGTTGTGTTTTACTGCTCTACAACTAGGTTATTTTGAAAATGCTATCACAGGAAAAACAATAAAGCCACAGGTTATCGTATTTTATAATGTACTGTGGCTGCCAAAAAGTTTTTGTAGACAAATACAGACTACAGTCGTATTATAGTCTTTTTCTAGACACAGAATGGTTCAAATGAATACCTGGCAACCCAAGGACCGCTGAAAGCACAAGAGAGTGAGAAATGCATTTGCTCTCAGGTGACAAACTAGACGTCATGTAAGATTCGCCCACATCAGGCATTTTAAAGCGGGTTAATTGAGTTTGCCATAGTAGATTAATTGTTTGTGTGTAGACAAAACAAAGAGAAAAGAATATGCAGGCTATTAATAATGCTCAGGAATGAAATCAAAGTTGATTTTAATTTAAAATATCAATTAAAAGCTAGGTCAGTTTGTCACATACGACTGATATTTGTATTTATATCTAACATTTTAAACAATTTATCATGCTAAGTGCTTCAAAAAAACAACAACCTAATTTTGCCATATCTATAGTTATGCACCCTTCTCATGGGCAATTTCACTATTTTAACCTTTTAGCGAGAGTTAAATCTCTTTTTTTGGCTCATTTTACCTTTAAAAGAAAACCTTCTTAATAATTTTGCACATCTGAATACAAGTGTTTTTGTTTGTTTGTACTTCCAGCTTTTTTAACAATTATATATGACTTATAAATAATAATGACATACAACATTTACGATAGTTTTCAAGATGTATGTGGTTTGTATTTGGTAAAATAATATAATAATAATAAATACAATAAAAAAATTATAAATAAATAAAATACAAAAAATAGGCCAATGGTGTGGACACGGGAAAAATATATGGGGGGAAATATTTTGGGTGAATTTCTTGAGTCAGTTTTGAGCTAGATTTTTTTATGGGACCTGGCAACCCGAATTACTCTCAGCTGATTACTCTTACTCATTTCCTAGTCAGCAATGAGATTAAATAGAGAGTAACTGAGTTTTCTCATATCTCCTCCAACATCTCAAACTGTGCTCAAATTTGCCAATATACCAATATATGCCATCAAAAGGCACAATATGAAATATGAAAGCCAACATTTCTCAAACTCTTCTAAGGCCAAATGATCTGAGCTGCTATTCATATTCCTTGTATGGGTGTAAACTCTTACTGCATGATTGATTCCTTTGTGTCCATTTTTATTCCTCCAATGAAACCCAGGTAACTCAGAAATCTCCTGAGCTGTGAAAGGACATCCTCTGAGGAACACAATCCTCCTCTGGGACTACAGGAAAGGTTTGTGTGGTATATTACAGCACATATACAACAATGAAAAACTGGGTCATTGGCATAAAACTCATCGTTCATACCTGCAAAATTTAACAGCCTCTCTCATTTTCAGTTCATCATGCAGAAGGCCATACATCTTACTGTAATGAAGGACAACTGCGATTTTTCGTCATTTAATTGGCTAATGGTGAGCTTTAAAAGCAGCTAGCTTTCTGAAAATGCAAAAAAATAGAAAGAAACTCATTATTACTTGAACCATTTCTCTCACATTTCACCTTGTTAATCATTTTCCGGTGGTATCGCCTGACCGGGGCTCTTAGATCATTACCGTGTGTATCATTACCGCCCCTCGCAGTTCCCCGAGGTTGTCCTTAAGCGGCTACGCAACTCGCTGCATTTTAAACACAGACCTCCTTTGCATACATATCTTGAAAAACCTTTCTACAAGCAAACACAATTCCACTATGCATCTTCCCAGCAGTCTATAAAAACTGCTGTGGCAGCTGGACTGTAGAGCAAACCTCTAAAAACATCATTTCACTCCTCCTAACCCCTTCTTACAGTGTGAACACCACAGTAAAACATACTTTTACCCTGATTTACACTGTGCCGTGGCAAAGACAGATCTGTCCCAGGTGAACACTTAATGCAAATTTGAAACCACAGATGCCCAAAGAAACACAAAAATTACGGTGGAGCAAAAACGGGCCATAAACAGAATCAACAGCTTCATAAATCATGCCGCTATTAACTCAAAACACCACTCGCTTTCTGTTGTCCTGCGGGATGGACTCATATTTTCAGTGCAGCGTCGTATTGTGCTGTCAGCAGATGACTAAAAAATAGAAAGAGTTCATCGAGTGAGTCAGAGACATGGATCTTGAATGTATAAAACTGTCAAATATCAGTTGAGTGAACAAAATAGCTTCACAAGAACTTTGTTGAAACTCAACTCAATAAAATATGAATTTACGAAGACGTACTGTAGGATTTCTAAAATATGAAAGTAATAACTGCGAGATTTTAAGTTTGCTTTCACTGCATTATTTCTGATGCATAAAGGTCTAAACATCCTTTTTGTTTTCTTTTTTTATATATTTACTTTGTGTTCACTCTTTGTTCATCTTTAATGCAAAATATAAATGTTAGTAACATTTAACAGTAAGGTTCTATTTGTTAATATTAGTTAACTAACTTGTTATTATGTGCTTTATAAGTATACTAATAAACAGCTAATATGCATGATAGTAAGAAACTAGTTTCTAAAGTTTTCACTTTATTTTAAAGCATTTATTAATCTTAATCAGCTGATTTCAACATTTAGTAATACATTTTAAAAAGTAGACATCTTAACTAGCAGTGCGTTATATATTATTTTACTACATATAAAAATTATCTGTCAATATTAGTTAATAAAAATAAAGTAGATAATTGTTTGTTCATGTTAGTAAGTAGTATATAAATAGTATTAGTAGCATAATAGTATTAGTATTATTAGTTAACCAATATACTGTAGTTAACTAATGTTAACAAATAACAACTTATTGTAAAGTATTACCATATTTAATGGACCTGAGCTAACATGAACTAACAATGAATGGATGTAGTTTTATTAACTAATGTTAACACATATAAAAAAATATTTAACAAATATATTGCTAATTGTTAATTAATTGATTAACTAAGATTAACTACTGGGACCTTATACTAATAAAAACTTAGATACTGAAAATAAATCAATTTTGCTACTTTCAGATCACGCATTAGTCATTAATTTATATATTACAATTTAATTTCACAGTTAAAATATAAATAAACACATATTAGCTATGCAGGACTCATTTGAAAAACTGTCTCTTTTTAGTGTCGCAACAAATAGCACAGGTACATACCGGCACAACAGAGATTCTCAGCATGTTCTGTATAGAAACAGAGAGATTCTCAGCATGTTCTATATAGCAACAGATGGAGTGCTGCTCTTCCACAGTCAATCAACACGAGAGTTATAGAGCGCAGAGATCATTCAGAGCACAGATCCTGAAACACATCAGCCTCCATCAGGCTGGATTGCAGAGCTGTCAGCCGCAGGGACTGATGCTAGCTGGCAAATTTGACTTCTCTTACGTTTCATTTCTCCTCCACTGATCTGAGACAAAGTTCTCAGTCCACATCTCAGACAACAAACAAGTAAACTGCTTTACTAACAAGAAAATCCTATTTATTTATTTTTTTATGAAAGGTGTGTAAAGCTTTGAAGGTTTGAGACTTTCCTTTGAATATTATCTCACATTTATGTGAACACTTGTCGGAATAAAATGGTTCTGATAAGGGCTTTCACATGAGTTTCGACACTTGGTTTTATATAACAGTGCTTCTCAACGGGTTTTTACTTCTGGTAACCCAGATTTTAACAGCACACGCTCAACTATATGAAACATTAGTTAACATCATAGACTAGGATGAACAAGACAATCTTGTAAATGCATAAATAGCAGCTGTTTATTTGTGATTTACCAACATAACATATGGAATAAATACTACAGGACAACATTTAATACCAACACATACTTTTATTAATAGAACCAATAGTAACAACTACAATTCCGATAATAATGAAATATGCTATTTCTAAAATTATTTAATTCTTATTTTATATTTAAAATGTAAAATTAGAAATTTATATTTTATGAAGTATTTAGTACTTATGAATACTAATAATATGCATTAATAATGATAATGGCATAATAATATTATAAATGCATATTTTATTAATTACTGCATTTAGTATTTATATAGTTATAAAATGTACTAATTAAATATTATATAAATTATACATTAATACATAGTATACATTATTGCATAAAAATTGTTTCCTGCAATAGGAATTCATATATATATGCTGCTACGGAACACAGACTCAAAACAAGGTTAAAGTGAATATGAGGTTTATTAATAATTTGTTACATTTATATAGCGCTTTTCTAGACACTCAAAGTGCTTTACATTGTGGGGGGGGATCTCTTCATCCACCACCAATGTGCAGCATCCACCTGAATGATGCGACGGCAGCCATATTGCGCCAGAACGCCCACCACACACCAGCTTACTGGTGGAGAGAAGACAGAGTGATGAAGCCAATCAGTGTATGTTAATCGAAGCAGGGATGGTAAACAGGCTGGTGAGTAATGTGGAATGAGGAGGATGGTAATATTGAATGGGTGCACTGACAGTTCTTAGTCTTTGTAGATGGTTGGAGGAGATCGTGAAGCTGAGCAGTCGAGCACACACTTTGGTGGATAAGTTGGAGTGGGATGGAGTCCGGTAGGAGAAGATGCTGGAGACACAGACAAGCAGGAAGACGCTGGAGACACAGAGGATCAGGAGAGACGTAGGGTAAGTAGGTCAGGTAAGTGAGTCCTTCTCGAAGTTGAGACCAGACAATGTGCTGTGGTGAGGTGTGTGCTTAAATACTGCTTGTGATGGTGATGATGATCAGGTGCGGGTGATTAGTACTCTGGTGATTGTGATCTCTGTGATTGGTTGGTGAAGGAGCCTGGCCGATCTCTGACATATGCAAGAATTATTAAATTATTTATATAAAAATCATATTATAAAATACAAATATATTTTAAATTGACTTTTAATTTACGTTTAGTCTATATGTATATATTAACATTAAATATACACTATGTACATATTTTATATTAGCATAAATGAAAAAAGAAGATTATTATTATTATCATCCAATAAAATAGCTTAATTTTATTATTTGCATTTTGCCAATTTTTCCTATCAAAACCAGCATGTGACTCACTTTTGTGGTGCAGCCCACCAGCTGTGAACCACTGCAAAACTTGTCAGCCCTCACTCACTTTCAAGTCCCCTAACAAGTCTGCATACCCCACCAGCGGGTAAACTTTTAACACTTTTAAAGACTTCCACAAAGAGTAAGCCCTGCTAATTACTCCAGAAATTGACAGCCACCTGTCAGGCAAAAAATTGACACGAACTTTGAGTCAAAGACTATTATTACGTATCTTTCATCCCTCGCCATTTCCACCCAACCGCGCTAGAGACGTTTAATCGTCTTCTCTTTGGCAGCTAGAGGCATGCCGTCTGAGCGACCGTAGGAATGTTTTAATGAGCTTATCTGAGTCAGGAGGCAGATGGCGTTAAGATGCTTGATGCTTTCTGAGAAAAGGCTTCGCTAGAGGATGGAAGTGGTGTGTCTTGCAGGAGATGAGGCAAAAAGGTGAGTCATTAGTCAGGTCGCAGCCAGTCAGGTTTTTCCCATCCCTGGAGTTTAGAATTACAGATGACGGAGCGAGAGGTAAACAGGTTGCCTGGCCTACCGCGGGTTCAGAGGGCTAAGAGTAGCGAGGATTCGCATCCGCCGCGTGAACAAGCTATGAGCCCATTAGCTCAGCGGTGCCAGATAGAGGTGATGCATCTCGCAGGCGGTGAGGTGTACATTAAATATCGCCGAGGTCACTGCTCATTCAACCTCTGAAAGCCGCCGCATCTGTTTTGGGGATGAATAGAGTTCAGATCTGAGGACTGGTGCAGGTGGTTTAGACTGAAAAGAAAGACTTCAGGTGTAAATGAGGCGCCGTGATGACTGATGATAGGAGATGATTAATGACTTGATGCTATATAAAACTGAACATTATAAACAAGGTATGATCTAATGTATTTTATGAATGAAATACTGGCTATAGTCATGTGATACATTCCCTCACTCTAGTGCTCCTTACTTCTGTCATAGGCAAAAAACTCTGTCCCCATACGTACTGTCATGTGCACTACATGTCACTACATTGAATTAGCCGATCACCTGCATGGACACACTGCATGCGAACTACAAAATCTGAGACCAAGGTGGTCGAAGGACATGCTGATCTTGCTCGGAAGGACAGAGAAGAAAGACCAAGGTGGTGAAGGACATGCTGTCTTGCCTACTGTTCACGGACAAGAAGAAAATAGAAAGAGGAACAGAGAAGATGGTGTGAGTGAGAGTGAGAGTGTGTGTGGGAGTTTTGCCAGCTAGTGGACAGGACACACCAATAAATAAATACAATATAATACCGTCAGATCACCTTAGCAACTGCCCAAAACACCCTAGTAACACACACACACACACATACTTTCAGCTCACATTATATATTATTTTAAAATTAAATTAATGTTGCATTGGCAACTGACTAAATTTTAAGATGAAACACTAAAATTACAATACATTTCCTAGAAAAACTAAACTGAAATAAACTAAACATAAATAGTTAATTAAAAAAGAAAACTAAGCATTAAAATGAAAACTGAAAATATAATTACAGAAGGTTCAAACGCTCCAGAAGGATAAACGATGCATTAAGAGCCAGGGGCTAAATTTTGTTCAAATTATATATTTTTTTATTTGAAGGTCAGAGTAAATGTAAGTTATTTTGTCTTCTGGGAAACATGTAAGTATCTTCTGTAGCTTCTGAAGGGCAGTATTAGTAAGACAAATATACACATCTTCATTCTGTTCAGAAGTTTCTAACCCCTGCTCTTAATGCATGGTTTTTCTTGAGCATCAGTGAGCGTTTGAGTCCCTCGGTTGTCCTCGGTGTGAAAAGATAGATCTCAAAATCATACAGTAATTGTTGGAAAGGGTTCAAATACACAAAAATGCTGAGAAAACCAAATAATTTGTGGCACCTGAGTTCATTTTTTTTTGAGGAACAGTAGGCAGATTTGGGGAAGTCGTGGCCTAATGGGAGTTCGAGTCTCAGGCCGGCAGGAATTGTAGTTGGAGGGAGTGAATAAATAGCGCTCTCTCCACACTCAATACCACGACAGAGATGATCTTGAGCAAGGCACCGAACCCCCAACTGCTCCCCGGGCTGCCCACTGCTCCGGGTGTGTGTTCACGGTGTGTGCGTGTTCACTGCTGTGTGTGTGTGCACTTTGTATGGGTTAATTGCAGAACACAAATTCCAAGTATTGGTCACCATACTTGGCCGTATGTAACGTCGCTTTCACTTTCAGATTAACTGTTCAGGACAAACAAGGGACTCATGAACAACTATCACTCAAACAAAAGAGCACACAGCTGTGGATCATTCAGGTAACATAAGAATCAAGTATTAAAACTGATATTAAATTAAACTAGTATTTTCTCTTATGGACTATATGTAAACATGTTTTGTGTGAAATGTCTTATTCAGGTCAGTACTCAATAAAAAATAACATGCATTTTGTATGATCCCTCTTATTTTGGTAAAATAATTAACATTTAGCAGATTCTGAATGGTGTACGTAAACTTTTTACTTCAACTGTATACTCTCTCTCCTCTCTCTCTCTCTCACACACACACACACACACACAACACACTGTGCACAACACCCTGCTGCATCACAAAACAGTCACAATAGCACAGTGCCATGGTTAAACACCATTTATATTTTTCACTCACATGCTTGTGAATGACTACATATCAAATGCATTAAAGAAAACTACCATCCCCTGAATTCCTGATGTATGCTGCTGTCAGAGATCACCATCACTACATGTGTTCATTATAGTCATTATAGGCTCAATCAGTGAGACTGGTAGTCCTTACTGTTTTGCATGGGCTGACAAAATATGAAATCACGATCAATTATGCACAACATACATACAGTCCCTTCATCGTGTGAACTGAATTCCACAGTGACTTTGCCTGTGGCTCTGAATGCTGACATGTTTGCAGAAGGTCTGGGTCTGCAGCATTTTCCAGAAAATGCTTTCATTCATATGAACAAAAGAGGATATGTGCGTGTGTGTGCGTGCGTGCGTGTGCATGCGTGTGTGCGTGCGTGTGTGTGTGTGTGTGTGTGTGTGTGTGTGTGTGTGTGTGTGTGTGTGTGTGTGTGTGTGTGTGTGTGTGTGTGTGTGTGTGTGTGTGTGTGTGTGTGTGTGTGTGAGTGGGTGGGTGGAGGTGGTGGTGTGTTGTGCATCAACACTCCCACCGACTGGAGAAAAGCTGAACATAATTTGCTTATCTTGCACCATGATTCCCATTTATATCTTAAAGTAGTTATTATTGAGTAAATCTTGTTTTATGTATGTCTGTGAGATGAACTATCTAACAATCCTTCTTGCTTAATCATTATCAAAAAGTATTAACTGTTTGTTTGGTATAATTAAGAATCTAACTTTCTAAAGCGACCTTGGGTTTTGGAAAATGCTATTAAAAATAAGAGTTACTACATTTACATTTATGCATTTAGCAGACGCTTTTATCCAAAGCGACTTACAGTGCATTCAGGTTATACATGTATTGTCAGTATGTGTGTTTCCTGGGAATTGAACCCACAACCTTTACACTGCTAACGCAATGCTCTACCACTGAGCCACAGGAACACTATTATTATTAGGCCTATGTCATGCAATAAATACAGATGAAAAGATTTAGTTCTGTGTTGAATAAATTGAAACTATAATGCAAATTCTACATCTGTGTTAAATTCAAGGATGCAAAGTATAGCTAAATATGATTAAATCGTTTAATTTAAGTTTTTTTTTTTAAAAAAGAGTCCTCAAGTATAAGTTCCAAAGTAAACATATTTATTCATCAATCTTTTTTTCTCTTTTTAAGTACAAAATTAGGTATAATCTACTTAACTTTATGATGCAGGTGTTCCCAGCATGTACCAAGATATGAATAATTAATAAGGTTGCATGGATTCACAGTTTGACAGTTTTCATTTCACTGTTGTTGATTTTGACATATTTCGTAGCCTGTTGTTTTGTAATGTCTGGAGTTCATTTTCTATGTAAATGTATCTGTTTCTGCTCAAAAAGACTTGTGTATTTTTGCAGCTCAGTCTTGTTTCGTAAAGCTTTATTTGTGTTGCATCAGAGATTAGACTGCATGCTTTCAGTCCTTCATATAAAAATGTGCTTTAAGGAAAGCCTGCCATAATCGTTCCACAATCATATGAATTTGTTTATTTCAGTGTTAGCAAGTTAAGTGCCATGGCATGACAGATTGGGAGTAAAAGTTCAATCAATATTCTATATTAAGCAGTCTAAATTAAATTGGATTTACTCACTAACTTTATTAAACATTATGTTTACATTTTTACTTAATTTACTGGAACTATTTCAACTAGGTTTGTCGCGATTTGTCGTGATTAGTCGATTTAAAAAAAATAGTCGACTTCATTTTGCTTGAGTAAATACCGGAAGTGGCGCATTTCATGAACGAGAATCCATAAAACACATTATTAGACTGTTTTCCAAGGCTGCATGATATATTAAACCCATAATTGTTAATTTACAAACGCTATGATTTAATTAAATAATTATATGCGATGCAGTTCTAATACAGTATGCGCTTTAATTATTTAGATGCGTGTAGGTTAAGTGCGTGCTTCACACAGCGGCTCCTTTCACACTAGGTCCACATAAACTTATCTTTTACATGTGTGGAGCGTCTCAAACTCCATCTCTGCAAGTCTGCGTGTTGTTGTGAGTTTGGGTTTATTATAACGTTCATCTGGGAACGCAACGTGTGCCATTTCATCAGATTTGTAAGGTAAATCATTTATAAACCCACGCAAACACAGGAGGATACATCGCGATTTCAAAATAAAAGCTCAAACCCTCACTCTGAGTTTACACGTTTTGATGTCCACATATTCATCTAATTACAGCGGCTATAGCATTTCTGTCCTACATAAATGGCAAAATATTAAAGATTAAGTGGACATTTGAATTAAATGTATGGTGCTTGGTCAATAATAAACAAGGATTAGATCGCACAGTAATGTGTAAATATAATTATCAGACCGCTGGCGTCCCTGCAGGTCTTTGTTGATATGCGTAATCTACATTAGCTCTATTGTTTATTATGCAGTTTAACAGTTTTGTTCTATTTAATTTACACATTTAGCAGACACTTTTATCCAAAGCGACTTACAGAGCATTCAGGCTATACATTTTTTTTTTGTCAGTATGTGTGTTCCCTGGGAATCGAACCCACAACCTTTGCACTGCTAACACAATGCTCTAACCACTGAGCCACAGGAACACATATTTATGATTCCATTACGTTTTAATAATCAAAAATAATAGATTTTATATATTTTCTTTATTATTATAAAAATTTTTTTTTCAGAAATACTGTACATTTACATTTTTCACCTAAATAAATTCTGGTAAATAATATTTCTACTAAATACTCCTTTAAAAAGTGTTGTTTGATTATGATTGTATTATTAGACTAGAACACGTGGATATGTTGTCATTCTTACTCTATAATCCTGAACTTTGATTTCAGTGATTTGGACTATGAGATGGACTCTTGCTTCTTGCACTCTATGTTGCAATAATTATCCAAATGTATTTGGCGAGTTGCTATACCCTGTGCACTGATAAAAACGATTTTGTGGTTAAGTAAATACTACATAAAAACAAATGTAATTTCTACATAAAATAATTTAGTTCAGGCAAGAATAAAAAATATATATATTAATACTCTATTTAAGCTTGTAGAAATTGAAGTTTGAACTTGTAAGTATATTTTACATGGAATTGTTTATGTTTACAAGGATTCTTTAAGTAAATATCAAAGTTATGATCCCGTTTTTCCCATCATGCACTGGGGCATGAATAATTAAAAAGGTTAAGTTGTATTTACACTGTTGTATAGTTGTTTTGTTGTTAGGTTTAGTAGTTGATTTTCTGCTCTCAAAATGACCCATTCATACTCAAACACTATCCACTGATTGTCACTGTCATTGTGTATGCTGCACCAAGTATTGAGGTCTCTGCGTTCATTTGAGTTATCATTTTATGGAGTGGACATATTATCTTAAAAGGATAGCAAGCTGCCTACTTGCTTACTTACATGTTCGTAAGTGAACCAGCTGCTTTAATAGCATGGTTGCTTTCTAGTGCTACATTGAGTAAATTGTAGAATGCATGACTGAGTGAAATGTACTTAAGGATTGCAGATTTAACTTAAAATGATTAAATAAAAATCACTCCACAAACTCTAACTGACCATGTTAAATTGACTTATTTCCTGCTAATTTGACCTAACTTAGTTAAGTAGATTTGATCTATTTTATATTAATTCAATACTTAAAGTTTACTTAAAACGTATGTGTGCAAAAACTTGTAGAATCAAAATCAAGTAAATCTTACTTATTGTGTTTTTCAGTGTGGGAGCAAAGTCAGTAAGTTTTAGTCCAATGTGATACTATTAACTAGCATTTTCTTTTCATGTCAAAATCAGCAGAACACAACATTCGAGGGCTACAAAATGCATGAAAATACTTTCAGAATAAATTACAGTAAATAAAACTTGTGTGACACATAATTCTTAAAATAAGAATACATTTAAACTAATACAGCAAACAGCTGCACAATGCACAAATAAAGTTTGCTGGCCTGCAACTCTGATCATCCGTGTTTGTGGCCTGACTCGTGACATTCTACTAAAGGCCGCTGCATTATCTATGTTTTATGCTGCTTTTTCTGGTTTCGTAGATATGCTTTGTTGCATTCTGTCCTTGGAGAAAAGAACAACAGACAATAGAAGCTGGCAGGTTGCAGTGTGTTGTTACAGTAATCGTGTTTTTAGCAGAGATTGTTGTTTTCAGTCCTTGGGGATGTGAGCATATTCCACTGCCGGCTGCATGAGAGAGCTCCATTTCAAAGTCCTCTGCTTCACTTCAAGCACTTTTGTATGGAAATTGGACTGTATATTCCCATCGAAAACCACGGGTCACCGCCTGCCTCCTCACTTATCAGGAGATGCGGCCGTGAGAGTTTGTAAAGTATTTCAAAGAGCCAACTAGTGCACTATCAAACAGAAATCTGAGTCATTTGAAGGACAAAACGAATACGACTGATGTGGTTCGATCATCTTTTATTAATATCTCAGATCTGTAATGTAACACAGTCTTAGCGTTTCTTGTCAAAACTAAATGCTAGTCATGTTATATGGGTTTAAACACTTCTAAAAGCTTCCAGAGTTCTAGTTTCAAGAAAGTGAAGCCTTTTCTATTAGTTTCTGTACAAACGCTGACATGTTGGCACATCTGCTTTGAAAACGAAGCGGTTCTCTAATTAATAAGCCAGCATATGAGTGTGTAACTAAGTACAGCCTTCAGACGGAGAGCTGTGAGTCAGACGCCGAGCAAGAGGGAGCCATCTTCTATATTCAGAGTTTGACACTGTCTTTATTGCCAATATGAGCTTTGGAGCAAACCTGAATTTGGAGACTTGATTGAAAAAGTCTTCCCAGTGTCATAAATCAAGGACTGCAGAATACTTTAGTATACTTTTTCCTTTGTCTCAGCCGCAGACGGTACGCCCACAGATCGCCCACAGTCTGTTTGCTGACCGTCTGATGCATATTGCAAACAATAGCAGTCAGCGATTTTTCAGTCAGGAAAGCTAGGATCCGATCAGCTGATTTTATGCCACTACCAGTTTTCCTTAGTCTGCATTTACTCCTAAGTCTGGCTAGATGTAAAGCTGACTTTTCTACGACTGCCAAATTGAACTGATATCATGTGTAGAGTAAATTAAAACAGGAATCACTGCTAATAACTTCAAATCTGCTATGGTTTCGCCAAATATTGAAACTGGGAAATGTTCCAAAATAAAGAATCCCCAGTTTACCATCACCGCTATATATTTGCTGTTGGGTTATTTCCTTACATTCATTATCATCTTGATTAATCATCTCGATGCATAGCCAATGATACAATATATTAAAGATACTCTAAAGCAGCAACCAATGCGCTGCGATACGATTCACCCTGATAACGATGCAGTGCCATCCGATTTCGTTTTGACTCAACACAATGTGATTCAATGCAATACAATGCAATACAATGCAATGGGGGGGGGGGGTGCATGATGCTATGCAATTCAATATTGTCTAGATAGTCTGTTTTTATTTATTTGGTTCAGACAGACATGTTAGCCTCTGTGTGACTCAGGACACACCTCTGTCTTTTTTACTGATGCAAATATGTTAGAAACGATGCGACGTGACACAAATGCCAACTTTATTCGATGGACACTTTTTTTTAAATTGATGCATCACGTTGTTAACTTTTATGCCGATCCACCGATGCAAATCTGTGAATCTTACAATACCATCATTATGTTTTTGGTTAAAAAGCCAACTAGATCAGTCTAAAGAGCACAACTGTTGTGTTCCACAAATAAAAATCCATTTATCACATTTATTTTCTCCTTGGAGAAGTTAACAGATAGCAAAAAGTGACGTAATTTCCAATACAGCTCATAATGGGCTGTGCAGTTGATGTCTTCATTTATTTTCTCCATAGAGAAGCTGATTTGAACAGTAGCTGACAGTAAGTGACATCATTTGCAATACTTCAAGGGCTTTGTATAGTTCATATTGAATAAGCAATTTTTCAATCTGGCAAGTTAGGATCTGATTGGCTGGTGTTATATAACTTCCACGAGTATTGGGCAACGGGTATTTGTTCTCTTCAGTCTACATTTAGTCAAAGGTCTGACTAGATATGAAGCTGGCTTTTCTAGGACTGCCAGATTGAACTGATGCAATATGTAGAGGAAGTTAAAACAGGAATTATTCAATATTTTTGATATTGCTCTTTACTTGGGTAGTTTTAGCACAGAACAGCTAATCTGTTAAGATTTTGCCAAACGTTGTGACTGGGAAATGTTCCAAAATAAAGCATCTCAAGTTTACTGTGTTTGCAGTGTATTTGAGGTTGGATTTTCCACTTACATTAATTTGCTGTAATACAAATAAATAATAAAATACTGCTAAATAAACAAAAACAAACAAACAGAACAGAACAATGGATAAGCAATTTATGGGGAACATTTCAAAGATGTTTACATCTCTTATAGGGATATGGACGTCAATGTTCATTTAGGAAGTCATAAACCTCCTTAAGCTTAACATAAGACATAGTGAGCATTTTATTTATATGTCGGATTGCAAAGCCTCATCTGTCTAAAGAGCACAATAGTGTTCCAGAAATAAAAAAAACTGTATTTTCTCCACAGAGAAGCTGTTTTTTTTCTTGCAGAACAGAGGCACATGTAACAGAGATGTAATGCCCAATATTGCGCAAAATGTGCTGTGTAGTTCATTTCTTTATAACAGACATTAAATACTTTTTTACTTGAAATCAAAGTCATGATTGTAATTCATATCGATTCATGACTGTTCTATAATAAAGAGTTCTACGGAGAAAATGAATGAGTAAAACACCTACACAGAGGCTGGTGAAAAACATTGTCCATTTCTGAGTACTAATGAGTCAGACTTTCCAACTTGTCACTTAAAATGGATAAATCATCCAAAAACCAGCATTTAAAATTGGACTTCGAATTTGGAAATGTTCACGCCGCAGGTGTATGATGTCATGCCAGCAATTCACTTTTAAGCAAATAGCATGCATCAATGAGTCATTAAATCACAATAAAACCTGTTCTGCAAATGTCTGATAATCACACACTTGCAGAACACATGCCAGCATTGCTATTTTGTTTTACATCCAAATTTGTAATGGAACGCAACATAGCGCTTGACATTAGACTGCCGAAAACACTCACGGAAGAGTTTCAGCTGTGCTTAAAGTGGAAAAGAGAACATGTGATTTAGCATTTTCAATATTAACGGGTTAATATCACAGCCGTTAATGCCAAATAACTTTTCCAAAGCCTTGCAAATGCCTTGGTTATAATTGACCTGGAAATAATCAAATATTATTATAACACCTATATTATTATAACACCTAATATAGCACAAGCAGAACATAATTTAGCACAGTCTATTTCTAACTCAAATTTCCAATGCATTTGTCCTTTGCATGTTTCCCAAGAATACCACCAGGAGACTCTGCTCTGGGGGTCATTGTGGTGTTTTTGAAGGCCGTCTCATGGAGAGCTGATGGGGACAGATCACATGAGAGCTCATGGAACAATTAAAAGCCCCTGTGCACCAAGTTCACTCCCAATCTGCACAAAGTTTTATGCCGTCATGCCAGATGTGCTTTTTGTGCCATGCATGGAAAATTGGCCCTGTAAGTTCTGACTCCATTGTAAATGTCTTTTGAGACATTTGCACATCCTGTTATCAACTGTAGGACACAAAGTAGCACAAATTCTTTTTAATTCTTCTTTTTATTATTTGTTTTTTTTTTTTTGTTCTGTCACTGTCCTTCTGTTGCACTGCGGTTAGCTTCTGTCACGAAAACAAATTCCTCGTATGTGTAAACATACCTGGCAATAAAACTCATTCTGATTCTGATTCTAAAAATCAGCAACACATTTAGAAACCATGCTTTCAAATATAAGTAAAAGCATGAATATATTACCAGTAGCACCGAACTTGACAATAAGTGACACTTTCAGTAAGATGTTTAGTATTAGAAGAACCGACAAGGGTTGTGACCCAGATCCCAGCTGGCAGTTGTTGGTTGGCTGAAAATGACTTGTTATTCCAGGAGACACATGCAGCTATTCAGACCAAACAATGGAAGCTGTACTAGTCTGGATTAAGGTTACCATCAAATTTCACCCTATTATTCGAAACCGTGAAAAATGCAACCTGGAGTCCAGACTGTGCTTAATACCACTGGTCAGCTGCACATTGTTAGAGAAAACAAATAACTCATTCTTCATTATGTTAATGGAACCTCTGGAGAAAGCCGTGTTAATGAGTACAAATTAATTTGTTAATTTTGGAAGAAAGTCCAATCCAGTGAGCAAAGTTGAAAAAGTAAACAGAACATCCAAATGGAGCAATTAAATTGAGTTAAAGTAAACAAAAAATTAAAATGAATCTATTTACTTACATTTAAATGCAGACATTCATTCAAAGCATGCTACTCAAAAGAAAAGATGTTCCTCTTCTGTAATCTTTCTAGTTCATGTGATGACACATACAGCGTGTCATGCAGACTATTGAATTTCACAGACAAGAAACATGACCAATGAGGTCAAAAGCCTTAAACGTGAGTGATGGTGCTATACTCATGAACTTTACTGCACATTAACCACATTATCTATTAACATTAACCAGCATTAAACTAATGCTTTAACTAAAAAATCAGCAGAATCTGAACAGAGTTACACTTTCAGATAAACATCACATATATATATATATATATAGTGCTGTCAATCGATGTTAAAAAAAGTAATAAAATAATCGCACATTTTTTCTGAAATTAATCGTGATTAATCGCAATTAATCCCATCTAACATTAAAGTTGTACAATATATGTTTATATTGCAATAATTTCACATTCAATCTTCAAATTAATTTACAAAAAACAGAAAGACAGTATATTTTTATATTTGTTTAATGGCATCTTTATTTTTATGACTGAAGGTCAGTATCACTGATACCGATACTGATTTCCCTATAAAAAAAATGTTTCCCCCTAATATTTAAGCATTGACTATAGCCATTCAACATTACATTATAATGAAGATCGAATCATTTTAACATTTATTAGACTTAAAAAATAACTTCTAATTTAATAATAATAACTAATAATTTGTTACATTTATATAGCGCTTCTCTAGGCACTCAAAGCGCTTTACATAGTAAGGGGGGGAATCTCCTCATCCACCACAGTGTGCAGCATCCACCTGGTGCTCCAGAACGCCCACCACACACCAGCTTACTGGTGGAGAGGAGACAGATTGATGAAGCCAATCAGTGTATGGGGATGATTAGGAGGACATGATGGTCAGAGGACAATGGGTGAATTTGTCAATTATGCCAGGCTTACACCCCTACTCTTTTTTTCGAAGGATATCCTGGGATTTTTAATGACCACAGAGAGTCAGGACCTCGGTTTAACGTCTCATCCGAAGGACGGTGCTTTTTTATGGTATAGTGTCCCCATCACTACACTGGGGCGTTAGGACCCACACAGACTGCAGGGTGAGCACCCCCTGCTGGCCTCACTAACACCTCTTGCAGCAGCAACCTAGTTTTCACCGGAGTCTCCCCCATCCAAGTACTGACAAGGCTCTGCCCTGCTTAGCTTCAGTGGGCAACCGGTCTTGGGCTGCAGGGTGATATGGCTGCTGGCTCGTATAAGTTAACTTATAACAATTTTCACATAGACCCATTAAAATAAATGTCATACCTGTGCCCCTCAGCAGAAATATAAAGAAATTGAATAAAGATATCAAACACTACATTCTAAACTAAATACCGATGAATACTTGAAGCTCGTTTGACTCGCGCCTGGCGCTGAAGTGAAGTGGAAGCGCGTGACGCACGTCTGAAACGTCTCCAGCTTGATGTGGTCCTAAAGACATTCTGCGACTGAATAAATGCACTCCTTATAAAGAAAAAAGAGACAGAAGTAGCAGCTGTGAGTGAGGTTGACCAACCTAGCCCCGCCCCTGCGTTAACGGCGTTAAATAATTTTAACGCGTTAAATTGAAAGAGTTAGGCCGGTCCCCACAATGTCAAAAATTTCAGGTTTTACTATCCTTGTGGGGACATTTGGTCCCCCACAGTGCAGCATAAACAAGAACACAGACACACACAGATATCAATTTTGTACTTTTTTCCTCAACCAAAAAATTACTGGCATACAAATAATTGCTTGAAAACTTGCTTTTATGCATTCATTCATTTCTTTTATTATTATTATTTTATAAAAAAAATATTGGATTCATTGGATTAATCAACTTGTTTTCTTTTAATCAGCAAAGGTTTTGTATGTGTTTTTAAAACTGGTTGATTGTAGGCCTCGTGTATTTGAGCTTATGCACCTCAGTTTTGAGTGAACATGGGCAAAATCATCACCAAATAATGCTTTTTTCACTCGAAAACTGAAGTGCATAAGCTGAGATCAGTTTAAATGAACCAGTTTCAAAAACAAATACAAACCCTGTGCTAATTGAAATATAAAAATGTACAAAAGCATAAAACCCAGGAAATTCAGAAAGTAAATCAGGTTCATTTTGAGGTCATGTTGATTTTTTTTTTTTACAAATAAAAGTTACTGTGTTAAACCGATTATCTAATAGATACCTACAGCACTTTACAATTGTTTCAGTATCAAGGATGCTGTTGTGATACATTTGTGCTAAAGAGAAGTGCAAAATATAAAGCGCTTGCTGCTCTCACTCGCTTCTCTTATTCATTAGACTCTAATTAGTTTTTCATGCTATGTGATGGTTAATGTTAAGATTATGGGCTGCGCAATTCCCAATGAGCTTTCCCTGTAGACTACAAATTATGACTGAGTGAATTTATTGCACTATAATGTACAGTGATCTCGATCTCAAGCACACTTGAACAATACGAAATGCGGCATCAGCAGTTTTGAAAGCCAGAAGACAAGTCTTTAAATTGTACTTGAGCGAGTCAAAGGCAGTGTATACATTTATGGTGTCTTAACTCTTATTTAAAGTAATTGTACTCTTTACTAAAAGTAAATCAATGTAACCATTTGCTTAAGCCATGCTGTAATTTAGGTTGACCCATAAAACCTGCTTTGCTAGGCCTTCATTTATGAAACTTTTATTCATGCTGAGGGCATCTTCTAGACTTAATGAGGGCCAAATCCACACTAAACCTTACAAAGAAACCCAATGATGCAATTTAGGACCCAAAGTCCAGGGTTTTCACTTAAATCCATGAAGCTTAGGACAATTTTTGTGCATCCAATAAATGGAGTACACTATTGATGGTCTTTTGGACCTCTTCAGTGTTGGGGGTAACGCATTACAACTAATGCTATTTATGTAATTAATTACTAGTAAAAAGTAATGCATTACTTTTTAATTTTGTAAAGCAAACACAAAATATTTATGCAAACCTGAAAAAATGAAATGCTAACACATACAAAATTGTAAAAATATGTATTTTTTCCCATTTTATTAACCAGTGTCTTTGATGCTGACCTTTAAAGATCCAATTCGACCATAGTAATAAGCAAAAATGACTTTAGATAATAGCCAGAGCCGATCCTCCCTATACGCAGAATACGCAAGCTGCATAGGGCCCCTGAAACACCAGGGGGCCCCTTGCTCTCAAAGATGTTTTAATTATAGTTTCGTTTTGAATTTGGCCAGCGGCTATGAAAACATGAATGATAATTTATTGTAATGCGGCGCTGTCGCCCTTTCTACGTAAAAATCAGTCAAATCGTGTAACGTGAATGTCGTAAAGTCTCTTGCTCGAGACTAAAGAAAACGAGTTGAAAGCATAGCGAAGCCGCGGAAGAGATACTGTTTCTCGAGAGCTTTCCACGAGCGTGATTCGGGGAGGACAAATGCATTTCATTCATTCGTTTATAACCACTCGACCATACACACCCCCACCCCACCCCCCGGTCGACGCAGTTTTGCGTAGGGCCCCCAGAAGTCTAGGATCGGCTCTCATTTGTGTTTTTTCTTTTTTTATGATTGAGAAGAAAGTGTTGAACATTCTTCTCTTGCATCATGCAGTCCAGAATGACAGCACGGCTGAAAGTCTTATTTGAATGTGCATTTGCATTTCCTTCAGCCTGAGGCGTATTCATTTCACTTTTGGTGTGAAATGGCCTTTGCATTTGCCAAAAAAAACTTTTTTTACATTAAAAACAAACAAACAAGCAAGCCCAGGTAAGGTTGAGAAAGAGTAACACAGAAGCAACTTAACGTATTACTTCCAACAAGAAGTAACTAAGTAATCCAATTAGTTACATTTTGGGGAGTAACACAGTATTTGTATGCATTACTTGTAAAGCTAACTTTCCCTAACACAACACTGGGCCTCTTCATTTTAATTCGCATACGTTAATGTTCAGTCAAATCTGATGTTCATTGATATTTCAAATTCTTTCAGATATATATATAAACCAACCAAGTTCTTTCTTAATTCTTACAGGTTTCTCTTTACAAACCATCAAAAAATGTATTGCAATGAGTGATATATTCCCAAAGAGAAGCACAGTGACTTTCAGAATGAGGTAGCATTGCAAATATTATACTTTATTAAGAAAATGTGATTTGTTTGGAAACTTCTAGGAATAGCTGTCAACAGTCATCCATCATCCACTGATGTCTTTATCAAACTGGATGTGGAAATCACAAATGAATCCCGTTTGCACTTTGACACAGACCAAATGACATATATCTTGTTGCATCTTCGCTTTGACGCTAAAAAAAACAAAAAAAAAAACATTATATATATATATATATATATATATAAAACCAACAACAAAAAAGCAAGAAGAGCCTAATTTGGGGGAGAGACCAGCACACAATTATGTAATGTAGAAGCCATTTTCAGCACACAATATTTCTCTGGTCCTTGTCTGAACGGCAGGACAAAATAATTAAATTTGCATTTAAATAACCTCTTTCATCCTCGTAAGGAAAGGTAAACTCAAATCTCTTTCTCCGCTGCTCCCTGAAATGATACGGCTCACAGCAAACACCAAATTTAATGCCCTTCCCAAATCTACCTTTACAAGCCTCGTCCTGAATCAATGCACGTGGATCACTAAATTACCACCTGATGCCTTTAATCTGCTTTTTCAGGTTACGAAAGCTCTTCAGAAGTCTGTGTTTAGAATATGATGTCTTATTCATGGCTAAACCCCTGCTCGCTGCTAATCTCAGCTCGTGAAACTAGAAAGAGCTTAATCACCTTATGTCGCTAACCAGAT
This sequence comes from Ptychobarbus kaznakovi, assembly GCA_027422405.1. Classification (NCBI taxonomy): domain Eukaryota; kingdom Metazoa; phylum Chordata; class Actinopteri; order Cypriniformes; family Cyprinidae; genus Ptychobarbus; species Ptychobarbus kaznakovi. Next base: position 55,433 of record JAPDDN010000465.1, read on the forward strand.
CACATCCAGAACGATGATGATAATGACGGGACTGAACTGCTGTGACACATGTTGATATGTTTTTTTTTAGAATCGCAATATTATCATTATAAAGCAAACCTCATTATATTCTTCAAAGCCAAGCACTAATGGCCTCAGATAACTCAGGAGGGAGAGATTCACTAACAAGCCCATCTCTGAGGAGGAATTCACCAGAGACCTTATTGAGGAACTCAACGGTCAGCTAATTCACCTTTTATTTATACTGCATTTGGAGTAGCATACTGCTAAGACTATTAGCCTTTTGGCAATGTGCAGTTTTTATACAGTGTATGTGAAGATCATGTATGCATACAATACCTTAATAACCTCTACACTTGCCAAAATGTGACCTTCTATTGATATTATGAGTGAAGAACCAAAAGTTATATGCTATCTTGATAAATTGACATTTTACTTGGGATAATAAAATAGGGCTTTAAAGTAATAGATTGTTATATAATTTAAGTAATACAATTTGCTGAAAATTCTGATGTTTCTTCAACAATTTTGGAGAAAAAAAAAATAAACACCTGGTTTTAAGGTAATAGTTAATCTAAAAATTACTTTTTCTGAAAATGTATTCTAATGTCTCTTCATCGGAACAATTTTGGAGAAATTTAGCTTTGCATCACTTAAAGGATAAATGGCACTGGCTAAATTAAACATTGTTGATAGCACATATTATTGGAAACAGTAGAATAATTTTCTGATTTGGAAGCCATAATTTTCTTTCTATTCACGTACGTTGTCAATGACTTAATCTAAAAAACAAACTTAATCACACTGTTAATGCAACAGCATTTGACTGAATGCATCTGTTAAATAACCATTTAACAAGTGACATAATAATGAGTCATTACTGCTTAAAAATGTAAGATGAAAATTCAACTGTTAAAGGGTAAAATAAGATACCAAATCAGTGAATTTGAGTTTAATGTGTGTATATTATCTGTAAGTATTTGTAATCATTCAAAACAAAATATTATCCATTTATATTACCTTAATTCAGAGATAATTGTCAAAACAAGGGAGCCACATGATAGCAAATCATTCATGATGAGAAATAAAATTGACTTTTTATTAAAAAATATGCATATAAATTAATTATATTTCCATAAGGTTTAATAAAGTCCAATGTAATAAGTATGCAACAACTGTAATCTCCTAGAGACTTATAGACTATTATGTTTTCTTATCTTAATTTTAATGTTATTGATGATATATTATTCAAGTTGTCAGGCACATATGTCAGAATGAATATGGCACACTACATTATTTATATATTTGCATAATAATCCTTACATAAAAACTCATAATTTACTTGAAAAGAGACAACCATTGTATAACTACACGATCTAATCTCGATGATCGGCTCAAGTTAAACTGCATTGTTCTAATCACCTTCCGTGTCATTGCCAACACACAGGACTTTGAAATAACAATCAGGAAAAACAATAAAAAACAAGAAAAGCATGACTTGCATCGCATCCTGCTCACCAACTCCATCCAATCTCCATGATCTGTATTTGTATGTTATTTTTTTCTTAATTTGAATGCCTTGTGAAAGGATATTTCGTCATGTTAAAATTGAATTTACTTTCATCTCAGAAGAGAGATTGTGCCTATTTGACAGTCAAGAACGGTCCAATCACAAGAGGCCAAAATATAAAAGCAATATTGTTGATCTTCGCTAAGATCAAAAGTGGGAGGGTCACTGCACCCCGAGGACAATCTGAAACAAGTAATCCAATTAGAGCTCAGCCTCAAGTCACATGTGTTTCAAAAGTTTAGTCCGGCGCCCCACACACACACAAACTAAATAACATTTTTTTTTTTTTTTTGAATAGGTGCTAAAATGATTACCAGTCAAATAGTATGACTAAACAATGCAATTTCATGATTCATTTGCAATATATATATATAAACTTATGTTGAAGTGGGCTCTGCAGGGGTTCAGATAAAAAAATTGGCAGCAGGCAGCAGGAAGCGGCTGCCATCGAAAGCCGGAAGGCAGTTACTGGCAGCCGGAGGGTAGGAGGGACCTGTCACTCGGTAGCAGCCAATCAGTATCGACCAACGTAGTGATAGCTGACGTTCGGTTACATCCAATCGGATGCCAGTAACTGCCTTCCGGCTGTCGATGGCAGCCGCTTCCTGCTGCCAGCTGCCAATTTTTCGCTGAACCCCTCTCAGTGGGCTTCTTCCCTGCTAACTCGCCCCAGCGCCCCCTATTGACCAGCCGCCACTGGAAATCAGAGATTATGAATTAGTTTCTGGTCAATGACCTCATCAGTGATTTGTCAGTATTTTACTTTTGTTAGCATTTTAGTTTGACAGATGCTTGAAAAATTTGACAGCAACTATCATATGGCAGAATGTATTTTCACAGTGAATGCACTTCACTTTGTATAATGTGTAAATGATCATACAAGGCATCTGTAATTCAACTGAACTGCTCAAGTGTTTACACCTCTAAATACATGACAAAACTACAGAACATTTTGGTTGCAATGTATAAGATAAATTAAGTTAGAAATTGTCAATATAATTATTATTTTAACAATTTATTGATTTGACTGAATTCAAGAACTCCCTCGTGAAAAATAATCCACCAAATGATTCATTTAGAACAGGTGTTATTTTATTTACCCTGAGCCTTTTGTATTTTTTATGAAAATATGTACTTTTAATTTTCAAGCCTGTAGCCTAGCCTGAACCCTTCTGTAACAGTTATTAAAGGCGCTTTAGATGTTCAGAGCTATTTAGTCTAACATTAATATCACCTCTTTCATAAGCATGATTTTGTCAACTCCATTAGGACTGGATCCCTCTCTACCTCTCTGTTGTAGCTCAATAACTTTCACTTGCGTGATGTCTCATGTCCCTGTACCTGCTGGATGCCAATCAAATATCAGCGGGTGTCGTGAGGGAAGTGATATCAACTTTCTGAGGATTGTTTTTAACTGCAGCTTCTGCATGTAATCGATAGTAATATCTGCCATGACTAGTTGCTGGGCTAATGTGAGCTGATCTCACGATGTTTTTGTTTTTGAGTATTTTGGCTCCTGGCCTCTTGTTGCTTTCACACATGAGCAGCAGATGAATGCTGATCTGACGGTGACTGCTCTTTGCCATAATGAGACATTGATTTTGTGCTGAACAACTCCTATCCAGAGTAAAATCCACCGCAGACTGCTAATCAGAGGATTTGGGACAAAAACAGGTGCAATGAATGACACCGTTCATGAGGAAGTCAACTTACGTGAGTGACTGCAGTAAGCATTTATCAATTAAACATATGTGACTCGATACTTTTTGCATTACAAATATAATAATAAGAAGAATACTCACTGTGAAATATTACCTCATGGATTACACCTATAAAACGTACAAACAAATACAATTAAATAAATACAATGGTACTTGTAAAGTACGCCGTTACATGGATATAGTAATCATTCTAGGCCACCGAACTGCCATAGTAGTTTTAGATATAATAATAATAATTATTGTTGTTATTATTATTATTACTACTTACAGCTACTACTAACTATAATAAGTAAAGTAAATAATAAATACAAATATATTAGTAACTTATATTAGTAAATTAAAGCAAGAAAATTATATATATATATATATATATATATACGTGTGCTAATATAGTGCTAATTATATTTTTAGAATTTATACATTTGCTATTATTGTTTATTTAAATATTTAAATATGATTTATGGATATTTGTTAATAGTATCAACAAATTGTAAAAAATTGTTTAAGCACATTGTTTTTGCATTAGTAGTAGTAGTAGTAATAGAAGGACAATAATAATAATAATTTGATGTTTATATTATATTGCTAGTAGTATAAATACAAATTAGTTATTTAAAAAATACAAATACTTGATAGATATATTGATTTATTCAGTACCTTCCGATTGTGCTTTTGAAGAGAAGCAGTAAGATATAATACAAAAAACAATGCAATAATTGTTATAGCAGCATACAGTACAGAACATGCAAAATATAAAACCAGAAATAATCCATTACAGAGACAACAGTTTCATCCTATAAATGATACCATATATCAATATGATACTTTCATCACATTAATAATCCATGCATTCGGAAACAAAGTCAACATTCATGAATAACACATGCTGCTGTTGTCACTTCTCCATTATTTCTTTGTAGGTTAAATTATTTATCAATTTTTGAAACAAGGTAATCAGCTCAGAATGACAGTCCCTCCTTTTGCGTTTCATTTCCAAAACCGTGTCTACTAACATCTACTAACAGATTGGACTCCACAGGTTTCCACAGAGTGCTGCACCTTTAACAGAAAGTCCCTGAACCTTCACAAGTTTGTTTTTTAACAGTCAGCCTGGAAATTGAACTTGACCTATAATTATTGCGGTGCCCACTTGATAGATTCAGTCAGTGCATTTTTATTAAACAGCCGTGGAAGAGAACAAAACAACGGGGAAATAAACTCAGGCATGCGACGAATCTTAAATGTACTCAGGCCACAAATTTATTTCCTCTGAGTCTGTCAAACTGTGAACATCTATCTTCTGCAGCGGACGCTCCCAGCTCTCTATTTTTGGAGACGGCATCAGTCAGACTCTCGGCACATCATCTAAATGTGAAGAAAATCTGAGGCGGAGAATGAAAAAACATATAATTGCAGAAGTGCAATTAAGGTTCGGATATGGGAAATAGTTGTGAAGGCTTGTCGTCTCTCTGCAGCAAAATGTTATTTTACGGTTCGAAATGACACTCTATATGAAGTAATGAGAATGTACATCATCTCAGGTCACTTCGATAAACAAATTAGTACAGTGGTAAAGGGCAGCTTTTTCCATCTTAGATCCATTGCTAAGTTGAAACAGTTGTTGCCTCATAAAGACTTGGAGACTGTAATACATGCTTTCATAACATCTCGCTTGGACTACTGTAATTCCCTTTATTGGGGACTGCCTCAATCGGCGATTTCTCGCTTACAAATTGTCCAGAATGCTGCAGCGAGGCTTCTCACTGGAACAAGAAAGAAGGATCACATTTCTCCAATCCTAGCATCTTTACATTGGCTTCCTGTAAAGTTCAGAATTGATTTTAAAATAGCTGTTTATGTGTACAAGGCGTTAGCCGGCCTTGCACCAAAATATATCAGTGACCTTCTGATTGCTTACTCTCCTCAAAGAGCTCTTAGGTCCAGTAATCAGTTTCTTTTAACGGTCCCACGTTGTCGCTGTAAAACCAAGGGTGGCAGCTGCAGCCCCGAAACTTTGGAATAGTCTGCCTGTAAATGTGAGACTCGCTCCTTCACTAGCTAGTTTTAAGTCTGCTCTTAAATCTTATTTGTTCTCCCTGGCTTTTGAATAATGCCTGTTTAAGGCTCTGTTGCCAACTTGGCTTAGATCCTATGTTTTATTTTTATTTTTTATATAAACTGTTTTTGCTGTATTGTATGTGTTGTACAGCACTTTGGTGCAACTCTGTTGTTTTTAAACGTGCTATAGAAATAAACTTTGACTTGACTTGACTTGACTGAGGAACAAGGTCTTCACTAATCAATACACCAATAACGAGAAAGCCTTTCCTATCTATCATGCCAGATCACATACATCCATTCGGTTACATTTAAGTGCTCGGTGTGAAATGTTACCTCATAGATTACACCTATAGAACTTAGGGGAAAAGGTACTATTGTATATTTTAAATGTAGACACTGTTTAAGCTGAAAGCTCAAGTTTCATTACAAAAATAACACTGGGCTTTAAAAGAATAGTTCACCCAAAAAATTCAATTGGAAAATGTATCCACCCTCAGGCTATCTAAGATGTAGATGAGTGTGTTTCTTCATCAGAACTGATTTGGAGAAATATCATAATGTAGCATGTAACTCACCAATGGATCATCTGCAGTGAATGGGTGCCGTCACAATGGGAGTCCAAACAGCTGATAAAAACATCACAATAATTCACAAGTAATCAACACCACTACAGTCCATCAATGAACATCTTGTAAATGAAAAGCTGCATGTTTGTAACAATCAAATCCATCATTAAGGCATTTTTAACTTCAAACTAAATAAAATAGATACATAAAATGTGTCTATCCATATTGTTTTCTTCACTGAAGAAAAAGTCTCATCTGAATCAGGAGAGAAATATGAGCAGATCAAGCACTGTTTACATTATAATCTTCTAAACAAATATGTTGGTTGATTCTGATGTAAGGACATCAGCGGGTGGACTTTTTCACTGGACTCTTTTATGGTCAGAAGTGTCAGGTTAAAGATAAAAACATCTTAATGATGGATGTAGCTTTTCACTTCATAATATGTTAATTGCTGGACTGGAGTGGTGTGGATTACTATTATTGTGATGTTTTCATCAGCTGTTTGGACTCTCATTCTGACGGCACCCATTCACTGCAGAGGATCCATTGGTGAGCAAGTGCTGTAATGCTAAAATTGATTCAAATCTTTTCTGATAAAAAAAACAAACCCATCTACATCTTGGAAGGCCTGAGGGTGAGTACATTTTCAACTAAATGTAATTTATATTCCTTTAATGTTTCCTTTAATGTGCTTCGGCAGAAAGAGAACATCTGCATTGTTCAAAACAATCTTACGGTGACAAAATCAGAAATCAATGCTGTATTCAGGGGGAAAGAAAATATGAAACAATGGAGAGAATCAGCCATTTAACATCGTTGAGGCTTAAAGGTCAAACAGACTTCAGCTTGCATCAAAGACATACTTATTTATTAGTGCGTTCATATGGACCTGTCTCAATAATTCAACTATTGTCTACCTTAAAACACCCCAGTGAGAAGGTATTCACAATTTAACAGTAATATTTCACCCCGTTGTACCCTCTGCTCTTCAGCACTGAGTGCTACACAGCAAGATAAGCACTAAGACTGTATGTCCGTGGGCTTTTAAGACATGAAATGTGAAAGTGGTGATGACCTGTCAAATCAAATAACCAGTCCTATTTCAGGGGATTCACTGTGATTGTTTCACCATTATAGAGATGCTAATTGACCCTCCCAGACAGGCTGTCAGCTGTACAACTAGAGAGCTCTCCAAAACACTTCACTGTCAGAGCCAGTAAATCCACAGCGCTGTAAAGTAAAGAGAAAAGACGTTGTCCTTTTCCAATGCTAAAATATTCCCGGAAGAGTCTAAAGACTGTGACTTTTTCAAAACACTGAGCTGTTGATTGAGCTTTGTACGGAAGAGGATTAGTGCCAAGCGATAATAAAAATAAATAAAACCATTTCGAGATTAAAGTCATTATAATTCGAGATTAAACTCGTTACATTTCAAGAATAATGTCAAAATAAAAATGTTGAGATTTAACTCAATACATTTCGAGAATAAAGTTTTTATGTTTCGAGATACAATTTGTTACATTTCGAGAAAAATCTAGATAAATGTTCAGAATAAAGTCAATTAAATTACGAGAAAAAAGGCTAAATTAAATGTTGAGAATAAACTAATTTAATTACGAGAAATAGTTAAATTACGAGAAAAAGGCTAAATAAAATGTTGAGAATAAACTCATTTAATTACGAGGAAAAAGTCTTTGTGTTTCGATTAAAAACGTCAAAAGTCAAGAATAAACACACTTGTGTCATTCATTAAGTCAATAATCGACTAGGGTTCAAAACCGTCTTTAGCTTTCTTTTGTCATCACATATCACATCGGAAAATTGTAAATCAATTTCTTAACGAGAAAAAAGCAATTGCTGGACTAAACATGGAGGAATGATTTAAATTAGATTTTAAACTTTAATCTCGAGATGTTTTATTTGTTTTAATATTGCTTGGCCCTAATCCTCCTCCGTAGCATTGCTACTCAACCAATGGTGTGAGTTTAAGACAGAGCCTGTTTATGTGAACAAAGTATAATATTGTTAAAACATTTGGGTGTCAGAAAGATTTTTTAATATGTAAAGTATCTTTTGCTCACCGAGGCTGCATTTATTTGATCAAAAATATACATAAAACAGTAATATTATTAAAATCTTAAATAAATGGTTTCTACTTGGATATATTTCAAAATGTAATTTATTCCTGTGATCAAATCTGTATTTTCAGCATCATTACTCCAGTCTTCAGTGTCACATGATCCTCAGATATCAATTTTATTATTTTGATTTGCTGCTCGAGAAACATTTGTTGAAATATTTAAATAAGAACATTTGTTGAAATATAGGATAAATTGTATTCATACTTAAAGCTTAAACATCTTTCATAAAATAAAAAATAAGTAAAATAGATAAATACATATCATATGTATCAAATATTTGTCCACGTAAAAAGAAATGTGCAAGTCTGTTTTACTTCCATATTGTGACATACAACTAAACATTAATGGAGCCAGACAAACAGTGATGAGTTTTGTGAATATGACTGATACCATAACATGCCAGATTTGCATACAAACAAAGCATTTTTGTCATGAAAATGAACAATAATGACCAAATTTAGATTCAGATTTCAGCTCATTTAGCAACTGGTTAAACTGGATTGCAGGTGGTTATTGAATATGATGCTGTTTTTGCTCTGAAGTACCCAACCTACGGCAAGCAGTTTGCCCAGTTGACTAACACTGCACATCTGTATTGGCACAACATCATTTCATAAAATGCAAGTATAATTCCAGCTCAGCTTGCCATGTCGCATTCGCTCAGTCTCACAGAACCGCCACAGTTAGTGAATGTGATTACCTGAAACAATTAGTCATCTTCAAAGAGAGCCTGTTTCACTTTTCTCGGTCACCGTCTGATAAAAAAAAAAAAAAAAAGTTGTGGGAAGATGAAAGCAAACTCTGTGCTTTATTCAGTGGCTTATTTTAAGAGAAGTTTTGATTATCTCCGCTTTCTGTCATGAGCAGGATGTCAGCAGGACAGAAAACAAGTTCAATTAAGAGCGCGTGAACGTCCAGGTGGAATTATGCATCTTCAGAATGAGAACTGGAAAGAACAGACGGTGTGACAGCGAGAAAATGAGGAGAGGGGATTCTGGCGTCTATGGGGGATGAATCACAACCTATTAACTTTAGCTAGATAGGTCTGCCGCTGTATGCTGTGTTTACCAGCTATCTTCGTCTCGCTGGCTATAGCCATGCTGGAATATGCTGCAAGAAATGAATTTCTTAGAAATAAATTTGCTCAAAGTACACCGAACCAAACAACTTTGGACTGCTCTCAAGAAAGGAAAAATACTTTCACCAATATAATTAATTCATTACTTAATCTCTTAACAATCTCTTGAGAATCCTTGAAAATGTTGCTATTAATTAAGCAGATATTTACTATTAATTATTTGTAATATTTAGTTTAAATTAATTAAATATTTTAATTAAATATTTTTTATTAAACTTTTTTATTATATATATTATTTATATTATATGTAGACCAGTAAGACCAAACACATGAACATGAATTTTCTGTATTAAAAAAAAAAAATACAAAAACAAATTTAATGTGTGGATGCAGCTTATGGGAGTCTAAATGTTGAAAATAACTGTAAAACTTTAAAATAAGATTTGTTAAAACATGGACTGTACTAACAATTATAATTATAGTTACGTAATTATATAATTACACTTAATTATATTTAATGTCAACAACATTTTATTTACTAACATTAACAAAGATTAATAAATGATGTACTGTTTTAAATGCCGTTAAATGTATTAACAAATTAGACCTTGTTGTAGTGTTGAAAATGTTCAAATAAATGGTGAACAGTTACATCATCTAAAAATATCTTCCCTATTGCAACCTAAAATCTTAATAATAAAAATAAACATTATGTTCATGTCCATTTGCCAACTTCCCATCTATAACAGAATGGAAATGTATGAATTGCTATCGCAATAATGGTGTTTCCGGTGGGACAAGATTTCAAGCAATGACAACATGAGGGTGTATCAATTTGCCTTCAATTTGGGCCGCTCTCACTCGCTGTAATGATCTGACAAAAGTCACAGTGAGCCTAAACTGAGACAGATTATACCACGCTCATGCCAGACAACAAGCACAAGAGGGTCTTTTCGATACGGTAATGACACTGAATCTGCCAAGTCGTTATGTGACATATGCCCAGAAAAGGGTTTGCGCTAGCGTTCATCTACTGACAGAAAAAAACTAAACAAAACAGACGTGTCATTTGGAATATTGGATTCATAGCTTAGACTATAAGAACACAACATACGAATTCCCACCTTGTTGTGTTGTATTCTGTGTGTAAACCCCTCTCCTGACCTCAAAAAGAGGCGCTTAGCGACTGACGCTAGGGATATACATTGCAAGATGAGTCCAATGTATTCTGCATCAAGGCGATACCTGAGGCTCTGGCATTCAGTGAAGTCATCGAGCAAATCAGATAATGCCAGTCTCCCCTGCAGTAACAGTTGTACAGCAGCGACAGATTTAGTTGAATGGGGTACTATAATGAACAGACTTTGCAATAAATGCAACACAATAACACTTCATTGGTACTCTGAGTGGCTGTAGACAATTATTGTAACTCCTCTGCAGAACCAAGAGAACTTGAAATGCTCTCGCTTACTGTAAGTTAGTTTAGCAGTGTATATAGAACAAATCTGCTCTTAGATTTAAAGCACACAAACCTGTTTGACCACAAAAACACATGGTATAGGCCTATTATTATTTAATCGCTGGTGAAATCTACACCCTCAGGCCATCCAAGATGAGTTTGTTTCTTCATCAGAACTTAGCTTTTCATCACTTACTCACCAGTGGATCCTCTGCAGTGAATGGGTGCCGTCAGAATGAGTCCAAACAGCTGATAAAAACATCACAATAATACAAAAGCAGTCAATCAATTAGCTGAATTTGAAGTGAAACACTGCATTTCCAAGAAACAAATATATCATTAAGATTTTTTTAACTTCACATTGTTGTTTCTAACTAAAATACGAGTCCTCAATCTATAATATTGTTTTTCTCTGTGAAAAAGTCTGGTCTGAATCATAAGAGAAATATGCACAGATCATGCACTGTTTACAAGCTAAAACAGCCCAAAACAGTCCTAAACAAAGATGTCGGTGGATTTTGATGTTAGAGGACAACAGTGGGGGACTTGTTCACTAGAGGAAGCGATATTATGGATTATGGACTCGTATTGTGGCCAGAAGCAACAGTTGGATTTCTTTCTTATAAACACATACTTCACACAAGACATTTGGACATTCTGACGGCACCCATTCACTGCAGATGATCCATTGGTGAGCAAGTGATGTAATGCTAAATTTCTCCAAATCTGTTCTGATGAACAAACAAACTCATATATATCTTGGATATTCTGAGGGTACATTTTCAGCAAATGTTTATTTTTGAATGGAATATTGAATATTTTTGAATAGAGCTAAACTCTGCAGGAAAGTGGATCTCGCGATCCTTGCTCTACACTCTTACTGTATGTCAGTGATTGTCTGTTATTATTTATTTCAAGGGATTGTAGGAGAGACATCTGAGACTGAGTTGATGTAATAATCAACATAAGTGAAACTCTTTCTAAGATCAGTGAACCCTCTTATGATCAGTGGGACCCCTTTGGAGAGGGTGTGTGACTCCAGTACCTCGATGTAAACATCTCCGAGGATCTGACAGGACTGCACACATCAAAACAGGTCAAGAAAGCCAGGCAATGACTGTACCATCTGCGCAGCTGAGGAAATTCAGGGTCTCACCAGCTATCCTGAAAACTTCTATTCATGGGCCCAAAGAAAGAGTCTGACTCAGTGCATCTCAGTGTGGTTAATAAATGCCACAAACCAGGACTGCAAAGCTCTACAGAGAGTCGTGCGCTTAGCTGAGCGCATCTCAGGGTCTGCTCTCCCCTCTCTGCAGGACATCTACCTCAAACGCTGCAAAAGCAGAGCTGTAAAATAATCAAGGACTCAAACCACCCCGGTACACCGTCTTTTTGTTTTCTGTTTACTGCCATCTGGCAAGCGATTCAGGAGCATGATGGCAAAAACTGAGAACTGAGGAGGAGCTTCTTCCCTCAGGCCATCAGGCTCCTAAACACAAACCCAGTTTCATAAACATTTACAAGACTCATTTACATTTACATTTACCATATCTGTATTGCTGCTACATGTATATACCCGGTTACAACCCGTTTGCACACCCTCTGCACATCCCTGTCCATATTACTATTTATTAAGTCCCTGTATACTGTTTTTTGCACATCTTATTTGTATTGCACATCATTTTTTATTTTAGTTTTTTATTGCACATTTTACTCTATTTCTTTTTTTTACTTATATTTTATATATATGCTCCTGTGTTGTGTTACTTCTATTTAACATTTATTTCTTTTAGCACTGTCCACTGAGGCGGACCTGACTGATTTGCATTTCACTTTGATTATACCCTGTATAATTTAGTATGTGACGAATAAACAAACCTTGAACCTTTCTAAAATGTTGTAAATGATTTTACTGCTTCCTCTCAAAAGTTTCATCCAGCTCAAGATGTTGTCTTGTTTTTTTATGTCTTAAAAGCTGAATGCTAATTTAATCACTCATGCTGTGTCCTCCATCTGAGAGAACAGTTTCCCGAATGAATTATGTGATTCTGATTTGAGATAAACATTACTTATGGAGGTTTCTGTTGATTTTTCAGCACAGAGGAAACATCCTGTTTCTGATTGAGACTGAACATTTGTTCAGATGTTAATACCTCATATAAATCAACATGTTATCTTCTTTAATTCTGATCCCTAAAGCTGAAGTCATTTTCTGATCGGTTCCATTTCATTTGTGGCAAAAAAAAAATAAATATTAATATTTGTGAAAGTTTCATTCATTTTTTGTTACTGTTAAATTTTTCTTAATTAACATGACTAAACCTATTCCAATTGCTTTCAATATTATACCATACAGAAAAAACTTTTTTCATGTTATTTATTTATTGTAATTGCAAAAGGGAGTAGCTAGTTCTAGCAAGTGTTCTTGGAAAACTGATGTCATTTTCAGTGTTTGCTGAGGAAACAAATGCTAGCACTTTTCTAGTGCAATCAGATACAATTTTCAAAAAGAAAGAAAGAAATCAAACAGACGCACATTAAAAGAGTGACCCAAGCCAACATTTTGACTTGAGCTAGTTGAGAAACTTCTAACGACCAACTAGAACATCTTAAGCCCGGCTTACACGGTGCGATTTTGACCACGATTTGAGACAAATTTTGAAAATCCTAAAAGATTCTATAATCCTAGGCTAAAATCTGTAGTCTTTGATTACTGGTCTGACATGTTCACAGACAGCCGATAAATGGCTGTTGCAATCAAATTTCCATCAGGCGAAATTCAGGCAGTGTCAGAAGATTTGGTGCACATTGCTGCAGTGTGACTACCCCTACGATGAATGACAAACTGTGTCCATTTTTCAAGACAAGCTATGAGCAGAATTAATGCTAGAGAATTATTCTATCAGCCATAAACTCCGGCGCTCCCGTCCTCAGCTCACGGAATTCATCTTCTATATTGAATTTTCTATATAAACACTGGTTGCGCCGCTGTTTTCATGTGGGTGTGTAGAGCTGCATACACTATTCTTCTTAAATACGCCGGTCAGAGGCGTCATGCCCATTCAAAGGGGGCACTCAGATTTTTGAGCCAAGTGGATTTTGAAAGTTGCTTCCAAAAGACAAAAAATAGCAGAATAATATTTGTTATATTTGATACACTCACATTGTATCATTCATGATTAGAACGTTCAGTGCGTCATATCACCAGCTGCTAAATTCAAATCTGCATTCGCTGGCGCTGAGCCAGAGACAGACGTGTTTATACAGCTCACACACGATTCTGTTGAGCTTATGAATGCAATGACCAATCAGAGACGTTCAGATGAGTTCAGGGCGCGCACATGCTGACTGAATTCCCTGATGAATTCTTTCATCAAAAACAACAAAGTGCAGAAGTGTGTATGACAGGGGCGTAGAATTAGGGGGAGATGCTAGGGACGTGTCCCTACCAATATCCAGCCAATACCAAACTGTCCCTAGCAATAATCACCTTTTCATGAAAAATGCATTTTACAAAATGGCTTTTGCAACGTATCAAACCCATGTTGTCAATCATGGTATACTCACTAAATTAAGTAGTTTAATCCATTTGTATTCTAGTTTTTACAATTCCCTAACAATATAAGTAGGTCGTATCAGTGAATTCAACTAAAAGCTTCATATGAAATTGTAATTTGCATCATATATTTGATAGTTATGAATACATTATTGTATTTTAAATGGTAGGAAAACCTGTTTTGGACCTCAAAATAAAGCACTTTTTCTCTACATGGCTGTGGGGACAAGCAGTTTTGTGGCGCTTGGAATTATATATAATTAAATAAAAACATGTTTAATATTTCTGTAAAGGGTAGGAACAGAAAAATTATATATTATATATAATTATATATTTCCATATAATGACCCTAATAGAACAATAGGCTAATTTACCCATCGCCAGTTATAGATGAACTAACATTATATAGAAAGGTGCAAAATGCATTTACTTCTGCATTTCAATTTCAACTGCAGTTCAATTACTGGGAATATTTCGATTCGAATTGCCTAAAAAAAAAAAAAAAAGTAAAACATTAGCCTACTGGTGTGACAACCCCCCACCCCACCTCCTGTGCCCCCTCAAAAATAATAAGTGCATGATGCCCCTGACGCCGGTATTGCTGCCATTCATATACTTTTCATGATAACCAACATTTTGGTCCCGCGTGCAATACAGTTTGCAGTCTCGTAACGTGTATGGGTTGATAATGTAAAGTTTTCTTGCGCGCACCGTTTTTAACTCATCTTGGCTGTCATACAGTCTGACAAGTACAATCCTAAAGGACTTTTAAAAAAATCTAACAAACGTTATTTTAAAAAAATAACAACGCTGGCCACAAAAGTGAGTACACCCCTAAGTGAAAATGTCCAAATTGGGCCCAAAGTGTAAATATTTTGTGTGGCCACCATTATTTTCCAGCACTGTCTTAACCCTCTTGGGCATGGAGTTCACCAGAGCTTCACAGGTTTGCCACTGGATCCTTTTCCACTCCTCCATGACGACATCACGGAGCTGGTGGATGTTAGAGACCTTGCGCTCCTCCACCTTCCGTTTGAGGATGCCCCAGATGCTCAATAGGGTTTAGGTCTGGAGACATGCTTGGCCAGTCCATCACTTTACCCTCAGCTTCTTTAGCAAGGCAGTGGTCATTATCATGTTGGAATACTGCCCTGCGGCCCAGTCCCAAAGGGGGGGATCATGCTCTGCTTCAGTATATTCACAGTACATGTTGGCATTCATGGTTCCCTCAATGAACTGTAGCTCCCCAGTGCCAGGCAGCACTCATGCAGCCCCAGACCATGACACTCCCACCACCACGCTTGACTGTAGGCAAGACACACTTGTCTTTGTACTCCTCACTGGTTGCCGCCACACACGCTTGAACACCTCTGAACCAAATACGCTTATATTGGTTTCATCAGACCAAAGGAATGGTTCCAGTAATCTATGTCCTTAGTCTGCTTGGTCTTCACCAAACTCTTTGCGGGCTTTCTTGTGCATCATCTTTAGAAGAGGCTTCCTTCTGGGACGCCAGCCATGCAGACCAAATTTGAAGCAGTGTGCGACGTATGGTCTGAGCACTGACAGGCTGACCCCCCTCCCTTTAACCCTCTGCAGCAATGCTGGCAGCACTCACACGTCTATTTCCCAAACACAACCTCTGGATATGACAATGAGCACGTGCTCTCAATTCTTTGGTCGACCATGGCGCGAGGCCTGTTCAGAGTGGAACCTGTCCTGTTAAACCGCTGTATGGTCTTGGCCACCGTGCTGCAACTCAGATTCAGTCTTGCAATCTTCTTATAGCCTACGCCATATTTATGTATGAGCAACAATTATTTTTTTCAGATCCTCAGAGAGTTCTTTGCCATGAGGTGCCATCTTTAACTTCTAGTGACCAGTATGAGAGAGTGAGAAAATAACACCAATTTAACACACTTTATCACACCTGAGACCTTGTAACACTAACGAGTTCACGTGACACCCGGGAGAGAAAATGGCTAATTGGGCCCAATTTTGACATTTTCACTTAGGGGTGTACTCATTTTTGTGGCCAGCGGTTTAGACATTAATGGCTGTATGTTGAGTTTTGAAGGGACAGCAAATTTACACTGTTATACAAGCTTTACACTCACTACTTTACATTGTAGCAAAGTGTCATTTCTTCAGTGTTGTCACATGAAAAGATGTAAAAAACTATTTACAAAAATGTGAGGGGTGTTCTCACTTCTGTGAGATACTGTAAATGTAGGTAAATGCAGGTCTGGTTCAATGTGGGTGCTAAGCACCATCAAAAGAAGGCAAGAGCACCCTTAGCTGAAGCTGTAATAACAGCATATTTGCAAAACAGATCTGGCAAACTATCCAGTGCCTATTTGTGTTTCTGCTCTGGAAAGCGTAACAGGTGTTTTCACATGGTTGAGCAATGTAGCCAATCACATGCATATCTGTTGATTTCTGGAATGATTTGGCCAATCAGAGACATTTATGTTAAACATTATTCACTCACCGCTTAAAACTCTGGAGCTTTTATTCAAAGTGATACACGCTTGTAAATCCTCTCATTATAACAATCAGTGTATACATGATGTAAACCATAGACTGATTGTGCAGTATAGAGAGATTCACTGAATATAACGAAACTTTGTGAGATCACAATTTACAATTAAATGGAGTGACAGCTGTCACCGCTGATAACCTTTTGGGCAGCATGTCGGCATATAGTGCCGTTGCACATCGGGCATCCAGGGTTCGAGTCCTGGTTCGTGGACCTTTCCCGATCACACCCTGGCTGTCGTAATCTATCATTCTATGGGTGATTTCAATGTAATGTTAAAATTAAACAATATTATAATTGAACATGATGTAGAACCATCCTAACAATGCCCTAGAAACCACACAACATGTCCTAGCAACCATCTAGAACAGTGGCTCCCAACCACGTTCCTGGAGGCCCCCCAACACTGCAATCCAGCCTCATTGAAGATCATCATTGAATGAGATTTTGTGATGGACAATATTGAAGACTTGTCAAAAGCTATGTGCATTCTGTATGGACTTCCGCAC